>JAHHZJ010000326.1:0-186952 GCA_021437245.1 Aegilops speltoides
AAATTGTTGGTATTTCAATTGTTTGATCACATGGCGCATTCATGACAGTATCAAGATTCTCTAAAATAGGTGTTGTAATCAAATCACCGGGTAACTCAACACATGATGCATTCAAGTTAACTAGGGATGCATCATTCTCATAAGATTATATCATCAATACCTTCTTTGTTACCTTATGCAAAAGCGTAGCTGATGTAATTCTGAGACTTAGACAATGCACCATACTCTTGAGATGATGTCGCGCTCCGAGGTGGGGCTGCTCTAGTAGGTGCAGCGGTGGAGGAACCAACTGGCGGTGGTGAGCATGAACTGGAATTGTAGTTGTTGTAGTCACCCAATGCATCCTCCTGTAACTGTCTCTCAAAGGTACAAACACGAACATACATACCGATAATGCAACGAGGAATATCTGAAATCTTGCCTGAATATCATGGTTCAAACCACCAAAAAATCTATTCATTGTATCATCCTCAGATTCTTCTATGTCACAATGATGTATATAAGATTTGAACTCTTGGTAGTAAGCATGAACAGTGTTATTGCCTTGTTTAAATTGTTCAAATTTGCGAAGCAATTCACGACGATAGTAAGGAGGGAAAAATTGTTTTCTCATTACATCTTTCAAATCTTTCCAAGTTGTGGGTTGGTTATCAATGTTTTTCTTACAATGCACTCCACCAAGCGAAGCAAAACCAGTAAATGCTCTAGTGGCAGCTCGTACTCGCTCAAGTTCAGAAAAAACATGCTGACTAAAAACTTGTTCTACTTCAAGCTCCCAAGCTAGATAAATAGCAGGATTAAATCTACCCTCAAATGACGGTAAAGAGCTAACCTGGCTATGTGCTCGTGTGTGTTGTCCCAACTCTCGTGATGGTGAAGATGTGTTAAATGCGTCCAAGAACTTCTATCTCTGAAACCTGTCATGATTAGTAGAAACAAGAAACAAAATTGAGAATAATGTTCCTATGAACTACTAGGATGTGGTTGTAAAGTGCTCACGATAAAGCAAATATCAATATCTTACAAGTTCTTACCATGCGGCGGCGGTGACGGGCAACCAGCGGTGTCAAGTAACTCTGAAGATTGTGTAAAGCGATTGCCGAGAGAGCGTCGTATACGGTGTAGAAATATGTGGAGCTGGGTTGGCTATATATGGTAGCAAATTTTTTTAGCAATAATCAATTCAAAGATGCAATGTTGAATAAGCGCTCAACGATAGTCTGTGCTGGTCCTAGGCTAGACCCGGACTAGAGGCGCGAGCCTAGAACACTAATGAGGTCACGGCGTAGCACAACTAGCATCAATGAAGGATACTAAGTAGCTCTTGACAGCAAGATATAAGTGAAGATCTGGCAGCGGTGAAGATAATGATGAAAAACAAGCTGCCAAGCGGGATATACAACAACTCTCTCCAACTTTCCTCTTGAAAAATTTGAGCCAATTTTCTGATAAATTCTTTCAAAGAATGCTACTAACTCAAGCTTTCCAATGCAAAAGAATCACTAAATTCCGAGTTGATATGAGAGTCAAAGAATTCTAAAACTGGCACGAAAAATTGGAACAAGCTGTGTTCACGAACTTGGAGGGCAAAAGACCTATTTAGAAGCCGATTTTGAGGTGTCAAATATTGAACTAGCTTCTGTAACTATTTACATGCGGCTCGTCATTAGCTTCAATTTGACTACTCACGGAGCCAAAACGGACGTCGTATGAGGAAGATACACCTGTTTTACTGAACAGTGCGCAAAACAGATTCTAATCCGAATTCAGGTACGAGATTGATTCTAGATAGATCTGAATTTTTTCTTCTCTCTTTTTTTTCTCACACTTTTTTTTCTATTTTTTCTCTCTCTTTTTGTTTTTTTTTTCTTTTTTCTCTTTTTTTTTTCTCTATCTTTTTTCCCCTCTGTCCAAGACAAACTAGATAAGATGCAGATTGGATCAGGCGAAGATGTGAATGACCTCAACTATGATTATGACAATGAACAATGCGTAGCATGTGGTGGAAATTAATAGATGGTATGGTGGACAGAGGAAGGGATAATGATGCAGCGGCGGCGTGACTAATGTGAACAGAACTCGAAACTCTAAAGGACCTAGACACTAAGACCAGCAGCTGACACGACGATGCAACCGATAATTCAACTATGCAAACAGCGAATAGAAAATTGCAAAGGCTCGAGACTAGCTTGGATAAAGGATGAACAGATCTAACTTTTTTTGTGGCTTTTGATGGACTATAGGTATGAATAGCGGATGCAATCTAAACTATGAAAAACTGTAAAATCTCACGAGCAACTGAAAACTGATACCACTTGATAGGCGGGGTGGTGGAGGCGACTTTGGCGATCCGACTACAAGCGTGCGCTGACGTTGCGCCTTAGCCATCGCTAAACCAACTCCGAGAGGTTATTGACCACGCGGAGCACAATCAACGACCACGAAGGTCTATTCCTGCAAGCAATCGAAGAACAAGCAAGAATATGATAAAAGCAATCTGAATATTGCAGTATGTATGTAGTATTGATAAAGGTGAGGATCCGTGGCGGTCTTGGTCTGGTCGTTGGACACAAACGAAGTACACGAAGTTGCAATGGCTAACTTTTAACTAAACAAATCCCAAGGGAAAAGCTACTAGATGGATCTACTTATATAGGAGCAAGGGGTGGCGGCCAAGGAGGTGGGAGGATGTCCCAAGGCATCCTAAAACTAACCCTAGGTCGTACAAGGCTCATGGGCCCAAGTGAAGGTGACGTAACACCTTTGGACTTGTAGTTTGACTCGGATTCTGCTGCAGCGTCAGATTGTTTCGTCCACAACTCAACGCTCCGGATGTATTTTAAGGTGATTCCAATTGTGCTGGAAAGAGCATGAAATCTACTTTCCAACAAAAAAAGAATCACCCAATTCGAGATCCGTATGAAAAAAGTTGTTGGCGTTTTGAATCAGGTATGTCTGTGCAGTCGAATCTGAGTCAAAACGTGAGAGACTTGGACTCTATCTTCTCTTGGGCCAAAAGTGACGTGAGAGAACTTTTTGAACAGCAAATAAACATCTCTTTCTTCCTTATCTTCATATGTGGATTGTACAAATGTCCCATACACCTGCAAATAGATAAAACACAAAAGTGTGTGAAGTATTTTTGTTCTGGATAATGTAAATAGATTATTGAATAGTTTGCACTAGAAATCACCTGACAAATATGCATGTATGCAATATTTTTGGTCATATCCAAGGTAGTCATGTCCTCATCAGTAACCTTGGGAAGTGCACCTTTTGCACCGACCGAGTGTCTTTTCTTGGCTATGTTGTTACTCCACAGGGAATTGAAGTTGATAAAGCCAAGATTGAAGCTATTGAGAGTTGGCCGCAGCCCAAAACGGTCACACAAGTGAGGAGTTTTCTTGGCCTCGCTGGATTCTATAGGCGTTTTGTGAGAGATTTCAGCATAATTGCTGCACCTCTCAATGAGCTTACAAAGAAGGATGTGCCTTTTGTTTGGGGTACCCTTACGGGAAGAAGCCTTCACGGTGTTGAAAGATAAGTTGACACATGCTTCTTTACTCCAACTTCCTGATTTTAATAAGACTTTTGAGCTTGAATGTGATGCTAGTGGAATTGGATTAGGAGGTGTGTTATTACAAGATGGTAAACCTGTTGCATACTTTTCTGAAAAATTGAGTGGGCCTAGTCTGAATTATTCTACTTATGATAAAGAATTATATGCTCTTGTTCGGACTTTAGAAACATGGCAACATTATTTATGGCCCAAAGAATTTTTTATACATTCTGATCATGAATCTTTGAAACATATTAAAAGTCAAGCTAAACTGAATCGTAGACATGCTAAATGGGTTGAATTCATTGAGACTTTCCCTTATGTCATTAAACACAAGAAGGGTAAAAGAAAATGTTATTCTTGATGCATTGTCTAAATAAGCTATACTATGCTTTCACAACTTGACTTCAAAATATTTGGTTTGGAGACCATCAAAGATCAATATGTGCATGATGCTGATTTTAAAATGTATTGCAGAATTGTAAGAAGGAAGAACATGGAACAAGTTTGTCGTTAATGATGGATTTGTGTTCGTGCTAACAAGCTATGCATTCAGCTAGCTCCGTTAGTCTTTTTGTTGTTGCAGGAGGCGCATGGAGGAGGACTAATGGGACACTTTGGCGTGAAGAAGGCGGAGGGCGTACTTGCTACACATTTCTTTTGGCGAAGATGAGGCGGGATGTTGGCGTTTTATTGCTCGCTGCACTACATGTCAAAAAGCTAAGTCACGACTCAATCCTCATGGTTTATATATGCCTTTGCACTGTACCTAGTGTTCCTTGGGAGGATATATCTATGGACTTTGTCTTAGGTTTACCTAGAACAAAGAAGGGAGGATAGCATATTTGTTGTCGTGGATAGATTCTCGAAAATGGCACACTTTATACCATGTCATAAAAGCGATGATCTTTGTTAATGTTGCTGATTTGTTCTTTCGTGAAATTATTAAACTTGCATGGTGTGCCAAATACTATTGTTTCAGATCGTGATACTATATTTCTTAGCCACTTTTGGAGATGTTTATGGGCTAAGTTGGGGACTAAACTGCTTTTTAGTACTACTTGTCAACCCCTAAGTGATGGACAAACTGAAGTAGTCAATAGAACATTGTCTACTATGCTTAGGGCTGTTCTAAAGAATAATAAGAAAATGTGGGAGGAATGCTTACCTCATATTGAATTTGCCTATAATCGTTCATTGCATTCTACTACTAAGATGTGCCCTTTTGAAGTTGTGTATGGTTTCCTACCTCGTGCACCTATTGATTTGTTGCCTCTTCCATCTTGGAGAAGGTTAATTTTGATGCTAAAAGAGCGTGCTGAATTGATTTTAAAAATGCATGAGTTAACTAAGGAAAACATTGGCGTATGAATGCTAAATATAAACTTCTGGAGATAAGGGTAGAAAACATGTTGTGTTTGCACAGGAGATCTTGTTTGGTTACATTTGCGTGAGGATAGATTTCTGATTTACATAAATCAAAGCTAATGCCACGTGTTGCTGGTCCCTTTAAGGTGTTGGAGAAAGTAAATGATAATGCATATAAACTTGTGCTGCTGCAGATTTTGGGGTTAGTCCATTTTAACATTGCAGATTTGAAGCCATATTTGGGTGAGGAAGATGAACTTCCGTCGAGGGCGACTTCATTTCAAGAAGGGAGGATGATGAGGACATCAATACCATTGTTACACCCACATCCCTGCTGCTATACATCTTGGACCAATTACTAGAGCTCGCATGCGCTAACTAAATTACCGGTACTTTCGTTTCTTGGTAATGATTCTAATGTTCATGAGAATATGATGCTGCCTAAATTGGATACATTTGTTTTGCTTACAAATGAAGGGCCTAGCTTGGAGAAGGATGAACATTGGAGCAAGAACACACATGGAGTTGATGGCATGCGCAAGGAGATCAAACGGAGTTACAAGTGATGATTTCATGACTTTGAAGCCACCATAAGGAGTGCATGAAGCCTTGGACGAAATATACAAGATGCCACTTCATAATATTAGTCCATAGGCTATTCTAGGTGCTCGTCACCTTATTATTAGGCCAGGCCCATGTAATTTCGAAATACATTAGTATAGGCTATTTTTAGAGTCCGTATGTGTGGGGAAACAAGAGATAGGGTTAGTTTGGACCCCTCCACCAAGGGCCACGAAATTCACCCCTCTTCCTCCATATATACAGCCCTTAGGGCACCGTTTAGACTTGGGTTTTGTTTAGATTAAAAATTAGCCATAGCTGCAACCGCGTGCCGTTTGTGTTCCACGACCGGACAAAGCGTCCACAGAACCCCACCTTGATCAATAAAGCTTTCCTCTTATATTACGCAATACCCAGTTGCAATCTTAGTTTCTTGCTTGTTCTTCGTTTGCTGCGAAGCAGACCTTCGTGGTCAGGTTGATCGTGCTCGGCGTGGTCAATAACCTCTCGGAGTTGGTTTAGCGATTGCTAAAGCGCGGCGTCCACGTCGTTCATAGTCGGATCGTCAAAGTCGACTTCATCCAAAAGCGATAGCCACCATCTCATCGAAGGCGGGACACCCTCGCCTCTATCAAGTGGTATCAGATCTCCGGGTTGCTCGGTGAGATTTTACGGTTTTTCGTAGTTTAGATCGAGTCTGTTCTTCATACCTATAGTCCACGAAAAAGCCACAAAAAAATTAGGGTTAGTTCATCCTATCCGAACCGATCGAGCCTTTGCATAATCTTTTACGTATTTGCATTGTTGAATTTGCGGTTGCATCGTCGTGTCTAGTTGCTGGTCTTAGAGTCTAGTCTTTTAGAGTTTGAGTTACGGTCATAAGTTGTCACGCCGCGCCGCTTTATCATCGTCGTGCCATCTACCACCACGCTTATCCGCCACGCTTTGAATCCGTATCCATATACCACCACGCTTATCGCCACGCTTGAATCCATATCCATATACCACCACCGCTTCCATATATCACCACAGCTGCCGCCGACCACCATATATCCACCACCAATCCGAGTCCCTTGCATATTAGGTTTGTTTTGGGATCCATCTAGTTTTCGATTCGTGTTTCCTTATGCGAGTAGGTTTGATTCAGCAATCCTTGCCGTCCGTAGAAGAGGTTGGTTTCAAACAAAAAAGCATACGGGACAAAAATTTCGGCTATCCTATTTTTAGGTGTTTCTAAGCGTATTGAGCGATCGCCGTTATAGAAAGTTTTTTGACCCGTTTCAGTTTTTGGGTCAGGCGATGAAAAAAAAAAATTGTCGAAAAATTTCGTGCCAATCTGTCAGTTTGACACAGGAAGAGTTTTGAGACACTTCGCCATTATAGTGATTTTTCGCAAAAAAAAAAAAGCGGCGCAAAAAAGCAGCGAAAAAAAAATCCAGTGTGCTTTTCCCTTGTTTACGTGCGGTGCCGTGATTTTGTTAGTGTTCTAGGCTCGCGTCTCTAGCAAGGTCTAGCCTAGGACAAGCACGATACCGTCGTTGGCGTTTATTCAACTTTGCATCTCTGAATTGATTATTCGACCTTTTTGCTACCATATTATAAGCCTTCCAGCTCCACATACATCTCGTCGTGCGTTTGATTCTCCACTGTGTCGCTATATCCAAGCTTTGAGAGTTTTGACTACAGCGGTTGCCGATCACCACCTGCTGCTAGGTAGGCTGGTAAATTTGAGATTTGCTTGCGGGTTTGTGATACACCACCACCACTTCTTAGTAGTCTGTAGGATCATATTCTTGTGTGTTTCTATTTGCTGCTAACCATGGTAGGATCACAAGCCGATGAGACTGATTGGGAGAACTGGCGAACAAACAGCTACATGATAAGTTTCAGCAAATGATGATTGGAGAGGTGCAAGATGTGCTAAACAGATTTGCGAGGCCATGGAGAAGATAGATGGCATTGAGAAGGCGTTTGAAACAAAGCTTGATAGCAAGTTTGATGAATTGCTCGCGCGTTTTCCACAACCACCGCCGGCTGCACCTATCGCACCTCTGCAGCGACAACAACTTCGCCCCTTCGAATCGGTATGGGCCAGGCTCGGCGTGTTCCTATTGAGCGAGGACAAAATTCTGGTGCAGCTGCTCTGCTGTTGGTGCTTCTTTGGCTCCTGCTCTCTGCTGCTGCTTTGGTGCGAGGAGGATGATTATGTGGGAGATTACGAGGATGAGGTTGATCAACATCGAACTACGTGCAACCACCAGCACCACAACCACCGGGTCGTCCACATGCAAATAATGGCAATGTTAGGGCTCCCCTCAGTGCGAGATCATGACCATCTCCCTAAACTGAAATTGAATTTTCCACCATTTGAGGGTAGATATGTTCTGATATATATCTTACTTGGGAGTTAGAAACTACAACGATTTACATGTTTACAATATCACGAGGAGGCGTGTTCTGCTGCTGTTTGTGCTTTCACTAGCTTTGCATGTGTTTGGTGGTCGAACATTGTAGATTATATCTGTTCCAGCTACTTGGGCTGCTTTGAAAACTGATATGCGTACTCGTTGGGTTCCACCATATTATCAACGTGAATTACTTCAAAAATTGCAGCGCTTAAGACAAGGTAAAAATTCTGTGAAGAATATTATCGGGAATTACAAACTGGCTTGATTAGATGTGGTATTGTTGAGGAGAATGAAGCTATGCTTCCACGTTTTCTGGGTGGATTAAATAGAGATATTCAGACCATTCTAGACTATAAGGATTATAATAATATCACTCGTTTATTCCATCTTGCTTGTAAAGCTGAGCGTGAAGTCAGGATCGGCGGGCATTGGCGCCTAACTTTTACTGCGGTCGACCTTCATCATGGACACCACGTGCATCATCTACTTCCTTTGCACCATCACCTCCTACGGTGCCACCTCCAACCGTGATACAAAAGCGAGGCACAACCACCACTATCGCCAAGAGCACACTGCCGGGCCTGCCTGAGCTCTTCTTCTTCCATGGCGTCAGCAGGGCACACAAGTGATATTATTTGTCGTCGTTGTAAGGGAAGAGGACATTTTTGAGAGAATGCAAATCTCAGCGTGTGATGATTGCTCACGAGGATGGTGGGTATGAGTCCGCTAGTGACTATGATGAGGAGACTTTGGCTCTTATTACACATGAGGAACACGGTGGAGATGATTACGATCATGAGACACAATACATGGCTCTTTGAATCTTGGTGGTATGAATGTTTAGTTGCTCAACGTGTTTTGAGTGTGCAGGTTGTACAAAGTGAGCAAAATCAAAGGCATAATTTGTTCCATACAAAGGGAGTTGTGAAGGAGCGTTCCATTAGCGTCATCATAGATGGAGGAGCTGCAACAACTTGGCTAGCATGGAGATGGTGGAAGCTATCTCTCACCACAAGACCACATCCACATCCTTACTACATCCAATGGTTCAACAACAGCGGCAAGGTTAAGGTAACACGTCTTGTTAGTGTGCATTTTAGTATCTCTACATATGCTGATTATGTTGATTGTGATGTGGTACCTATGCAAGCATGTTCCTTATTACTTGGTAGACCATGGCAATTTGATAAAATTCTGTACACCATGGTAGAAACAATCGATATACTCTTGTTCATAAGGATAAAAATATTACTTTGCTTCCTATGAGTCTGAGTCCATTTTGAAAGATGATATTAATAGAGCTAATAAAGCAAAACAGGAGAAAATAATAGTGAAAATCAGATTGTGGCAAAAGAATTTGAGCGACACATGAAGCCTAATAATAAACCATCTCTTTGTTGCGTCGAAATTAAATTGAAAAGTGCATGTTTACTTGCCACCAAATCTGATATTGATGAGCTAGATTTTAGCAAATCTATTTGCTATGCTTTTGTGTGCAAAGAGGCATTATTTTCATTGAGGGCGTGCCTTCCTCTTTGCCCCTGCTTGTCACTAACATTTTGCGGGGAGTTTGGCGTCTTTCCACAAGGCGTGCCACGGATTACCACCTATGCGGGAGTTGAGCATCAAATTGACTTAATTCGGTGCATCATTACCCAACCGTGCACCATATCGTACCAATCCGGAGGAGGCGAAGGAGATTATCGTCAAATCTGAGGAGGTGCTCGACAAAGGTTATATCTGCGAATCCCTTAGTCCTTGTGTTCTTCCTATTATTCTAGTGCGAAAAAGGATGGTACATCACGTATGTGTGTTGATTGTAGAGGCATTAATAATATTACTATTAGTTATCGTCACCCTATTCCTAGGCTAGATGATATGCTTGATGAATTGAGTGGCTCTACAATATTCTCCAAAGTTGATTTGCGTAGTGGATACCATCAAATTCGTATGAAATTGGGAGATGAATGGAAAACAGCATTTAAAACTAAGTTTGGTTTATATGAATGGTTAGTCATGCCTTTTGGGTTAACTAATGCACCTAGTACTTTCATGAGACTAATGAGCGAAGTTTCGTGCTTTCATTGGACGATTTGTGGTAGTCTATTTTGATGATACACTGATTTATAGCAAATCTTTGGAAGAACATTTGGAACATTCGTGCTGTTTTAATGCTCTCGTGATGCGTTTGTTTGGTAATCTTGGGAAGTGCACCTTTTGCACCGACCGAGTATCTTTTCTTGGCTATGTTGTTACTCCACGGGAATTGAAGTTGATAAAGCCAAGATTGAAGCTATTGAGAGTTGGCGCAGCCCAAAGCGGTCACACAAGTGAGGAGTTTTCTTGGACTCGCTGGTTTCTATAGGCGTTTTGTGAGAGATTTCAGCACCATTGCTGCACCTCTCAATGAGCTTACAAAGAAGGATGTGCCTTTTGTTTGGGGTACCATACGGGAAGAAGCCTTCACGGAGTTAAAGATAAGTTGACACATGCTCCTTTACTCCAACTTCTGATTTTACTAAGACTTTTGAGCTTGAATGTGATGCTAGTGGAATTGGATTAGGAGGTGTGTTATTACAAGATGGCAAACCTGTTGCATACTTTTACGAAAAATTGAGTGGGCCTAGTCTGAATTATTCTACTTATGATAAAGAATTATATGCTCTTGTTAGGACTTTAGAAACATGGCAACATTATTTATGGCCCAAAGAATTTGTTATACATTCGATCATGAATCTTTGAAACATATTAAAAGTCAAGCTAAACTGAATCGTAGACATGCTAAATGGGTTGAATTCATTGAGACTTTCCCTTATGTCATTAAACACAAGAAGGGTAAAGAAAATGTTATTCTGATGCATTGTCTAAATCGCTATACTATGCTTTCACAACTTGACTTCAAAATATTTGGTTTGGAGACCATCAAAGATCA
This sequence comes from Aegilops speltoides, assembly GCA_021437245.1. NCBI lineage: Eukaryota > Viridiplantae > Streptophyta > Magnoliopsida > Poales > Poaceae > Aegilops > Aegilops speltoides. The sequence continues at coordinate 10,829 of JAHHZJ010000326.1, forward strand.
ATATGTGCATGATGCTGATTTTAAAGATGTATTGCAGAATTGTAAAGAAGGAAGAACATGGAACAAGTTTGTCGTTAATGATGGGTTTGTGTTCGTGCTAACAAGCTATGCATTCAGCTAGCTCCGTTAGTCTTTTGTTGTTGCGGGGCGCATGGAGGAGGACTAATGGGACACTTTGGCGTGAAGAAGGCGGAGGGCGTACTTGCTACACATTTCTTTTGGCCAAAGATGAGGCGGGATGTTGGCGTTTTATTGCTCGCTGCACTACATGTCAAAAAGCTAAGTCACGACTCAATCCTCATGGTTTATATATGCCTTTGCACTGTAACTAGTGTTCCTTGGGAGGATATATCGATGGACTTTGTTTTAGGTTTACCTAGAACAAAGAAGGGAGGATAACATATTTGTTGTCGTGGATAGATTCTCGAAAATGGCACACTTTATACCATGTCATAAAAGCGATGATCTTTGTCAATGTTGCTGATTTGTTCTTTCGTGAAATTATTAAGCTTGCATGGTGTGCCAAATACTATTGTTTCAGATCGTGATACTAAATTTCTTAGCCACTTTTGGAGATGTTTATGGGCTAAGTTGGGGACTAAACTGCTTTTAGTACTACTTGTCACCCCAAACTGATGGACAAACTGAAGTAGTCAATAGAACATTGTCTACTATGCTTAGGGCTGTTCTAAAGAAAAATAAGAAAATGTGGGAGGAATGCTTGCCTCATATTGAATTTGCTTATAATCGTTCGTTGCATTCTACTACTAAGATGTGCCCTTTTGAAGTTGTGTATGGTTTCCTACCTCGTGCACCTATTGATTTGTTGCCTCTTCCATCTTGGAGAAGGTTAATTTTGATGCTAAAACGTGCTGAATTGATTTTAAAAATGCATGAGTTAACTAAGGAAAACATTGGCGTATGATAGAAGAGGTGTCCCGTCTTTCGATGAGATGGTGGATTCGCTTTGGTGGAAGTCGACTTTGGCGACCGACTCTGAGCGTGCGAGGGCGTCGCGCCTTATGTCGCTAAACCAACTCGAGAGGTTATTGACCACGCGAACACGATCAACTGACCACGAGGTCTATTTCCTGCGAGCAAGCGAAGAACAAGCAAGCTGAGATTGCAATCTGGATATTGCGAATATAAGATGAAAGCTTTATTGATCAAGGTGGGGTTACTGTGGCGCCTTTATGCAGTCGTTGAACACAAGCGAAATGCAGCGAAGTTGCAGCTTTGGCGAACTTTTGATCTAAACAAAACCCAAGTCTAAGCGGTGCCCTAAGGCGGTATATATGGAGGAAGAGGGGTGAATTTCGTGGCCCTTGGTGGAGGGTCGAAACTAACCCTATCTCTTGTTCCCCACACATACGGACTCTAAAATAGCCTATACTAATGTATTTCGAAATTACATGGGCCTGGCCCAATAATAAGGTGATGCAGCACCTAGAATAGCCTATGGACGAATATTATGAAGTGGCATCTTGTATATTTCGTCCAAGGCTTCATGCACTCCTTATGGTGGCTTCAAAGTCTGAAATCATCACTTGTAACTCCGTTCTTGATCCCCTTAGCATGCCATCAACTCCATCGTGTTCTTGCTCCAATGTTCACCCTTCTCCAAGCTAGGCCCTTCATTTGTAAGCAAAACAAATGTATCCAATTTAAGCGACATCATATTCTCATGAACATTAGAATCATTACCAAGCGAAAGTACTGGTAATTTAATTGGCGTCTTGTGAGCTCTAGTAATTGGTCCGTATATGTAACAGTAGGGGCTGTGGATGTAACAATGGTATTGATGTCCTCATCATCCTCCCTTCTTGAAATGAAGTCGTCCTCGACGGAGCTCATCTTCCTCACCCAAATAAGGCTTCAAATCTGCAATGTTAAAAGTGGGACTAACCCCAAAATCTGCGAGGCAGCTCAAGTTTATATGCATTATCATTTATTTTCTCCAACACCTTAAAGGGACCAGCAGCACGTGGCATTAGTTTTGATTTGCGCAAATCGGGAATCTATCCTTACATAAATGTAACCAAACAAGATCTCCGGTGCAAACACCACATGTTTTCTACCCTTATCTCCAGCATGTTTATATTTAGCATTCATCGCTCAATGTTTTCCTTAGTTAACTCATGCATTTTAAAATCAATTCATACGTTCTTTAGCATCAAAATTAACCTTCTCCGAAGATGGAAGAAGCGACAAATCAATAGGTGCACGGTAGGAAACCATACACAACTTCAAAGGGCACATCTTAGTAGTAGAATGCAATGAGCGATTATAAGCAAATTCAATATGAGGCAAGCATTCCTCCCACATTTTCTTATTTTTCTTTAGAACAGCCCTAAGCATAGTAGACAATGTTCTATTGACTACTTGGTTTGTCCATCGGTTTGGGGTGACAAGTAGTACTAAAAAGCAGTTTAGTCCCCAACAGCCATAAACATCTCCAAAAGTGGCTAAGAAATTTAGTATCACGATCTGAAACAATAGTATTTGGCACACCATGCAAGCGAATAATTTCACGAAAGAACAAATCAGCAATATTGATGACATCATTGCTTTTATGACATGGTATAAAGTGTGCCATTTTAGAGAATCTATCCACGACAACAAATATGCTATCCCTCCTTCTTTGTTCTAGGTAAACCTAAAACAAAGTCCATGAATATATCCTCCCAAGGAACACTAGAGTGCGAGGCAAAGGCATATATAAACCATGAGGATTGAGTCGTGACTTAGCTTTTTGACATGTAGTGAAGCGAGCAATAAAGCGCTCAACATCCGTCTCATCTTTGGCCAAAAGAAATGTGTAGCAAATCGTCCTCCGTCTTCTTCACGCCAAAGTGTCCCATTAGTCCTCCTCCATCGCCTCCTGCAACAACAAAAGGCGAGCGGGCTAGCTGGAATGCATAGCTTGTTGTACGGAACACAAATCCATTATTAACGACAAACTTGTTCCATGAGACTTGGACTCTATCTTCTCTTGGCCCAAAAGTGGCGTGAGAGAACTTTTGAACAGCAAATAAACATCTCTTTCTTCCTTATCTTCATATGTGGATTGTACAAATGTCCCATACACCTGCAATTAGACAAAACACAAAAAGTGTGTGAAGTATTTTTGTTACAGGTAACATAAATAGATTATTGAATAGTTTGCACTAGAAATCACGACAAATATGCATGTATGCAATATTTTGGTCATATCCAAGGTAGTCATGTCCTCATCATAAATCGATCTTTCACGTTTGGAGGGATCCTACGGAGGAAACACGAAGAACAGCGGAAGCCGAGGGAAACAGGGAAAATGAGAGAATCACTCAACCAACAAGGAATCGATCACACAAGTGCTAGATCAACATACACACATGAGATCCACAAGATACATAGTCAACTAGGGTAAGGATACAAAGGAACGTTCATCTCCAAGAGGAGGCCTTGATGTTCTTCCCTAGATAGGGGTCTTGAATCCATGAGGATCTTCTCGAAGGAGGTCTGATCTGAGGAGAAAGTAAGAGTGGATGAGCAAAGGCTCTCACACAAATATGAGCTAATCAATGCTAACCCTCAAAGTGGGGAGGAGGAGGTCTATTTATAGTGCTAAGCCACGAAGGGGTAAGTGAGTGGCGAAGGGGTACAGACCTCGGCCCAAGTCATCTGTGTGAGCAAGGCGGATGATCCGGACGAGGTCCGGATGATCCGGGCGTCGGGTCGGATGATCTGGTGGAGTTCGGATGATCCGGCCGGTAAAAACCTTGGTGCCTTGATTGCATTTTGCGGACGATCCGGGGAGGTCGGATGATCCATTTGGCCGGATGATCCGAGACGGCGGTCGAGACGTCGGCCTGGTTCAACAACCGCTCAACTTCTTCTTCTCCTTTCTTTCGTCTTCTCTTCCATGCTTGGCCTTGGTCCTTGGATTCTCCATGGTCATCTTGGTTGTACTGAGTGTATGCAAGGTCCATGCATGAGGTAGTGGCCGTGTCTCATATCACGGAAAGTGGCGGTTCGGAGGACTGAATTCACCTTGTGTCCAATGGTGTTCGAGGTCTCGTCATATGTCCTCTTGGGGCCTGGAGAGTAGTCGGAGTGTACATAGGGATGAACGTGGGATGCTCCGCATCATTGCCCCAAAATTTCTTCTCCTCTATAGAGGAGATATTGTTTCCACATATATATTGACCGATAACAGGAATTCCCTTTTGTTCTTGCCTTTCACGCGCATGAGTTACAGCATGCCATCCGGCGAAAACAAGGAGAATAAGGCATATATCTGCTTGATTTTCTTCAATTTACAGCCAAATGAGATTGCTCGGATCATAGAGCATCTGCAGAAAGGTACGTTTGTCCCTACTAGGGGGGCTAGTGTCTATAGGCCACATAATCTCTCGAATTTCTTTCAGTAGGAAGTGCCAATGGGTTCAGAAGCTTGTCTGAAAAACAGCGATGAATGATGTTCTTTGACTTTCAGGGCCAAAAAGTCCTGCTTAAGGCTGAATTTGAGTGTACTCTGGGCCTCCTAGCGGAAGTGGGGAAATTTCTTGGATTCGCGCGCTCGCCACATGCAGTTTGAGTACTTATGTGTCCGACACGGACTCCGAATGACAAAATTATGACCGTTTTAGTGAACATCTGTCTATTCTATGGCAGTCCTTGAAAGTACTTCATTTTCTCGTGCGTTTTTTGCCTGATTGCCCCAAATTTTCTTGTCCTCTATATAGGAAATATCGTTTCCACATATATATTGACCGATGCCAGGAATGCCCTTTTGTTCTTGGCTTTCCGCGCGCATGAGTTCTGACATGCCATTGGCGAAAACAAGGAGAATAAGGCATATAGCGCTGGATTTTCTTCAATTCTGACCAAATGAGATTGCGGATCATAGAGCATATCAGAAAGGTAAGTTTGTCCCTACCGAGAGGCTATTGTCTATAAGCAACATAATCTCTCGAATTTTCTTCAAAAGGAAGTGCCAATGGGTTGAAACTTGTATGAAAAACAATGACGAATGATGTTCTTTGACTTTCGGGGCGAAGTCCTGCTTAAGGCTGAATTTGAGGTACTCGGGCCTCCAGGTGCAAGCGGGAGTATTTATTGGATTGGCGTGCTGCTTGCGAGCAATTTAGTACTTATGGGTCGACCACGGACTCGAATGACAAAATTATGACCGTTTTAGTGAACATCTGTCCATTCTATGGCAGTCCTTGAAAGTACTTCATTTTCTCGTGCGCTTTTTGCCTGATTGCCCCAAAATTTCTTGTCCTCTATAGAGGAGATATCGTTTCCACATATATATTGATCGATAACAGGAATGTCATTTTGTTCTTGCCTTTCACGCGCATGAGTTACAGCATGCCATCCGGCGAAAACAAGGAGAATAAGGCATATAGCCGCTGGATTTTCTTCTATTTACAACCAAATGAGATTGCTCGGATCATAGAGCATATCACGAAAAAGGTAAGTTTGTCCCTACCAGAGGCTAGTGTCTATAAGCAACATAATCTCTCGAATTTCCTTCAAAAATGCCAATGGGTTCGAAACTTATGCGAAAAACAGCGACAAATGATGTTCTTTGACTTTGAGGCCAAAAGTCCTGCTTAATTCTGAATTTGAGGTACTCCGGGCCTCCTAACGGAAGTGGGGAGTATTTCTTGGATTCGAGCGCTCGCCACGTGCAGTTTGAGTACTTATGTGTCCGACACGGACTCCGAATGACAAAATTATGACCGTTTTAGTGAACATCTGTCCATTCTATGGCAGTCCTTGAAAGTAGTTCATTTTCTCGTGCGCTTTTTGGCTGATTGCCCCAATATTTCTTGTACTCTATAGAGGAGATATCGTTTCCACATATATATTGACCGATAACAGGAATGCCCTTTTGTTCTTGCCTTTCACGCGCATGAGTTACAACATGCCATCCGTGAAAACAAGGAGAATAAGGCATATAGCGCTGGATTTTCTTCAATTGACAGCCAAATGAGATTGCGGATCATAGAGCATCTGCGAGAAAATACGTTTGTCCCTACCAGAGGCTAGTGTCTATAAGCAACATAATCTCTCAATTTCCTTCAAAGGAAGTGCCAATGGGTTGAAACTTGTGCGAAAAACAGCGACGAATGGTGTTCTTTGACTTTCGGGGCCAAAAGTCCTGCTTAAGGCTGAATTTGAGGTACTCTGGGCCTCCTAAGCGGGCGGGAGTATTTTTGGATTGGCGCTGCGCCGCGTGCAGTTTAGTACTTATGGGTCGACACGGACTCGAATGACAAAATTATGACCGTTTTAGTGAACATCTGTCCATTCTATGGCAGTCCTTGAAAGTACTTCATTTTCTCGTGCACTTTTTGCCTGATTGCCCCAAAATTTCTTGCCCTCTATGGAGGAGATATCGTTTCCACATATATATTGACCGATAACAGGAATGCCCTTTTGTTCTTGCCTTCCACGCGTGATGCGGGGCATCCTACGGACATCACCATGTCAAGAGCCCATTTGGCAAGTGACACGTGCGACATCTACTTCACACACACTAAGGTGAATCATCTCCTTTACGTGCTCACTTGACCCCTTGAGGATGGCATACTACTTGACACTTCTCCGTGTGCATGCGTAGGTATTGTCGGAACTTCACGGACGGCGAGGAGGTGCAAGCGCCAAGAGCGACCACACCATCGCGAGAAGCGTGGAAGAAAGCGGAAGAAAGGAGAAGAAAGCGGAGGCGGCTGCGGGGCAGGCGGACATCCGGGCAACCGTCCGGATCATCCGGGCTCGGCGGATCATCCGGGTCCCCTCCGGATCATCCGGATATTCGGCCGAACAACGAAGCTGCTCGGCAAGCGGATCATCCGGACGATCGCCGGATCATCCGGACCCCGACACTGGATCATCCGGGCCACCATCCGGATCATCTGGACCCGCTGCGTCGTGACTTGGGCCAAAGCCCGTGTACCCCTCGCCCCTCACTTACCCCTTAAGCCCTTGGGCTATAAATGAACCTCCTCCACCTCCTTTCTAGGGTTAGCAAAGTGATAGCTCATTCTTAAGTGAGCTTTGCTCCTAACGAGAGAGAGAGACCACTACTCCATTGGAGGCCAAGACCTCCATCTAGGAGAAGATCCCCCTGCGGATACAAGACCCCTCTTTAGGGAAGATCCATCTAGGATATCATCAAGACCCCCTTGTGGGAAGATCCATCTAGGATATCATCAAGACCTCCTCTTGGAGATGAACCGTACCTTGTATCTTTCCCTTTGTTGTTCATGTACCTTGTGATCTTGTGTGTTTGATTGTCTAGTGGATGTGTGATTTGGACTTGTTCTTGAGTGTTTCCCCTTGTGATTTCACCCCGTTCTTCCCCGTGTTCATCGTGTTCTTGAGGATCCGCTCCTAACGTGAAAGATCGGCGAATTAGGGTTCCACCCTACATCATATGGTATTATGAGCCACGTTTATCACGTGTTTGGAGTCCCTCCCTTTGTTTTCTAGCCTTCTTTTGCTTGATTTAGTCCTAAATCAAAATCCCAGCAAAAATAGCCCCCAAATTTTTTCGTGATTTGTTGGTTTGATGATGTTTTGTTGATTTTGATCGTGGATTTGCTTGGTTTCAAGTGGATCTAGCATTTCCCAAAGTTTCCCCACCTTCCATCCACGAAATCTCGTCTATTTTGACCCCAAAATCCCCAAATTCCGCCCAAAATTCGTCTCCACGAGCAAAACCGAGCAGTTTGACCTGCCGGATCATCGGAAGAACTCCGGATCATCCGGATCCACCGGATCAGCTGGACCATCTCCGGATGTCGGGGCCCTTATCTGACAGAAATCCGGTTGTGAACCCGGATCATCGGACCTACTCCCGGATGTCCAGGTAACCTGACATTGATGACTTCGGCTGAATTCTTGTTTTGGTCATAACTAATTCATCCAGTCCGATTTTGGCGTTCTTTAGCTCGTTTTGAAGCTCTTGACATCCCCATCCACAAAAATACCACCAACATCATTTGACTCCATCATATTTTCTAAAATTTGGCAAGTTTGCATAGGCCCTCCACCATATCATCCGCATTACCACCACCGACTTCCATAACCTAACCCATTTTGTTCCGCATTGCATATGTGGTTGTTTGAGTTGTGATTAGAGTCTGCTAAGGTGTTTCGACTACTTAGGGACGATTGCTTCTTCATCAACCACCACCACCACTTCGCATAACCTTGCCCACCATACAATTTCACCCCAACAACAATTTTGTTTGAGTTGTGGCTTGTGTCTCCTAAGGTGTTTGACTACTTAGGGACGGCAAATTCAACTCCGACTTCGTGTATAGCCCATCATTCCATACGCATTACCTAGTGCAACACCACCACGGCTTTCGCTACCACCATTTGACATTTGTCATTTGATATTTTGAGTTTGCGGTTTTTCCGTTTCCTAAGGTGTTTCGGCTACTCAGGGACGAGTCTCCATCATCTTGGTATCTACACCAAGAACACCGCTACTCATCATCGCAAAGGACGGTAACCTCGACGAGACCATTGTATATTCCCTTGCAATGCATTGTTAACCCCTAGCCCATTTTGCGTTACTTGCCTATCGAGACTAGCCATTTGAGTATTGCCGGCAACGTGACTTGTGCACATTAGTGGTCTACACGATCCATTGCATACATACCATATCATCTTGATATCATATCATCCATTGTGCCTCAAGTTTGTTCCCGCATATACACAATTGCTATCTTGGTTTGTGCATTGTGCAAAAGTGGCCATAGAAAAAAAAGAGCAAAAAAGCTTTTAAGCAAAAACAGAGCAAAGAGCTCGTGAGTAAGTTCCATAGCATCATACCCCATTGCAAATAAGAGCCATGCCAAAATCTACATCATATGATATCATGCTTGAGAAAACACGGGAACCATACATACATAGCATACTTGGGATAGAAAGAATATCCATTTGGCATCTTATAGGTTGTGCACAAGTGTAAGTATCCGCCTATTGAGCAATCGTGCTAGCGTCTCTCTTGAGTTGTGCAACACGGCGTTTTCGTGGATTCCACATTTGTGCTCACTCCTTGGTTACGACCCCATTTATCTATCCGTGTGTGTGTTTCCGTGTGCCATTCTTTGCTATTGGTCCATTTGTTTCACTTGCGAATTTGTGAATCTCTTTCAACATTTTGACTCTTGCTAACATTTTGCATTAAATTTTTGTGCCACTATCCTCACGAGCTCTACCATAAGCTTTACTTGATAGGTGTGAGTGAACAAGTCGGTACCAATTCCACTATTCTTTCATCTCACATTGAGTGAAGCAGAGATACATCCTCAACTTTGGGAAAAGGTAACTTGGTATTGTTTATCTCATTCCTACTCACCTCTACTCGAGTCTTGTGATGGATAGGCAAGGCATTTCATCTTGGTCTACAACAACAACAGCGAGTTCAATGCCATGAACAACAACTCTGACGCCAAGATGGACAAGCGCATGGAGAGATCAAGGCCCTCATCAAGTCCTACAAGCAATCTTCCTCATCTTGAGAAGGCGGCTCAAGAGCACATCCTTCCGAGCTACCATCTCGGCAAGATCACATCGGCATCGACACCATCACCAACAAACGTGAAGGTCAAGAGCTCAACACCAACAACGCTCAGCGACTTCACCATCTCCTTGGCATCTTCGCCAAGTGACTACAAAACATCTTAAGCCCGGATATTGGGCATCTTTGCCAACAAGCACCTCAAGACTACACTCAAGAGAAGCTACCCAAGCTCAAGTCGCGACTTCCACGAGCTACTATGATGTAAGGTGGAACCCTAATTAAATCGATCTTTCACGTTTGGAGGGATCCTCGGAGGAACACGAAGAAGCGAGAAGAAGCGAGAGGAAATCACGGGGAAAAAGCGAGGGAGACCGCATAACCGACAAGCGATAAATCACACAAGGTCTAGATTATCGAAGCCAGGTGATACATGGTCCAAAATCAACAAAGGAAAGATACAAAGGTAGTCGTTCTTCTCCGGAGGAGGTCTTGAATCCACGAGGATCTTCCCTTAGAGGGTCTTGAATCCGATGGATCTTCTCCTAGGCGGAGGTCTTTATGCGTGAAAGCTTAAGCCCTTGTGCGTGCCGTTATTCTTGTGCCTAAGCCCGATGGAACATTCGCTTGTGCTCGATTGTAGACCAATAAATGCTATCACCGTGCGCTATAGGCATCCCATTCCTCGCTTAGATGATATGCTTGATGAACTTAGTGGAGCCAACTTTTTCTCAAAATTGATCTTAAAAGTGGCTATTATCAAATCCGCATTCATGAGGGTGACGAATGGAAAACCGCTTTCAAAACAAAATTTGGCCTATATGGTGGTTGGTCATGCCTATGGGTTTGTCGGAAGCCCGGAACTTTTGTCGTCTTATGCATCATGTACTTCGCACATACATTGGAATCTTTGTTGTGGTTTACTTGATGATATTCTTGTGTTTAGCAAAACCATGAAAGAACATCTTGATCAAGTTAAGCTTGTTTGAAAACACTTGAAAAGAAAGTCTTTATGCCAATTTGAAAAATGCACTTTTGGAGTTGACAAAGTGGTTTTCTTGGGTTTCGTTGTATCTTCAAGGGTGTTCATGTTGATGAAACTAAGATTAAAGCAATTAAAACTTGGCTAACCCACCAATTTGCAACAAGTCGAAGTTTCCTTGGTCTTGCAGGTTTTATCGTCGCTTTGTGAAAAACTTTAGCACTATTGCAGCTCCTTTGCATGCTTTGAGTAAGAAGAATACTCCTTTTGTTTGGGGACCTTTGCAATCAAAGCGCTTTTGATGAGCTCAAGTCTTTGCTTACTCATGCTCGATTCTTGCTTTGCCCAATTTTGACAAAACTTTTGAGGTCCATTGTGATGCAAGTGGTACCGGAATAGGCGGAGTTTTAATGCAAGAAAAAGCGAGCCATTGCTTACTTTAGTGAAAAACTCTCGGTGCTCAACTTAACTATCCGTTTATGACAAAAATTGTATGCTTTAGTCGTGTCCTCCATGTTTGGGAACATTATCTTAGACCTCATGAGTTTGTCATCCATACCGATCATGAAGCGGCTTAAGTACTTAAATGGTCAAACTAAATTGAATAAGCGTCATGCCAAATGGAGTGAATTTATTGAATCTTTTCCATATGTGATCAAGTACATTAAGGGCAAGGAAAATGTAGTTGCCGATGCACTTTCACGCATATCGGGCTTGTCACCCAACTTGAGTTGAATGTTATAGGTTTTGAGCATATCAAAGATTTGTATGCTAGTGATCCATCTTTTGCACCTCATTATGCTAAATGTTTGGCGCATACATCTTGGGAACAATATTACCTCAAGGATGGTTATCTTATGAGAGCTAACAAACTTTGCATACCGAGTCTTCTCTTCGTTTGCTACTTTTGCAAGAGGCTCATGGAGGTGGACTCATGGGACACTTTGAATAGCGACAAGACCTTCAGCCACGCTCTCCAAGAACTACTTTTGGCCCAAGATGTTTGAGGCGTTTCACGCTTCACCACCGATGCTCTACATGCATAAAGCTAAGTCAAAAGCTCAATCTCATGGTCTTTACATGCCTCTTCCAATTCCATATCAACCTTGGGAAGACATTAGCATGGACTTTGTACTTGGTTTGCCTAGAACTCAAAATGGAAAGGATTCGTGTTTGTGGTTGTAGATCGATTTTCTAAGATGGCACATTTTATTCCTTGCAACAAGGTGAGCGATGCTTCACATATTGCAAATCTCTTTTGTAGGGAAATCTTGCGCCTCCATGGAGTACCAAAGACAATGCGTCTCCGACCAGCGACGTCAAGTTCTTGAGTTACTTTTGGAAGACTCTTTGCGCCAAGCTCGGCATCAAGCTCTTGTTACGATCCGCATACCATCCTCAAACCGGCGGCCAAGCGGAGGTGTGAACGGACGCTCTCCACTCTACTTGGCGTGTTGATCAAGAAGAACATCAAGGAGTGGGAGGCGTGTCTACCCATCGCCGAAATGCGCCTACAACGCGCCAAGACATTGACGACCGGCAAGTCCCCCTTCGAGGTCGTCTACGGCTTCAACCCATTGTCCCCATTGGACATCCTACCTCTACCTCTACATGATGAGGACATGACTACCTTTGATATGACCAAAAATATTGCATACATGCATATTTGTCAGGTGATTTCTAGAGCAAACTATTCAATAATCTATTTATGTTATCCAGAATAAGAATACTTCACACACTTTTGTGTTTTGTCTAATTGCAGGTGTATGGGACATTTGTACAATCCACATATGAAGATAAGGGAAAAGGAGAAGTTTAGGTGCTGTTCAAAAAGTCTTCTCACGCCACTTTTGGGCCAAGAGAAGATAGAGTCCAAGTCTCTCACGTTACGGATTCAGATTCGGACTGCTGAGACATACTGACTCAAAACGCCAACAACTTTTCATACGGACTCCGAATTGGGTGATTCTTTTTTGTTGGAAAGTAGATTTCATGCTCTTTCCAGCACAATTGGAATCACCTTAAAATACGTCCGGAGCTTTGAGTTATGGACGAAACAATCTGGCGCTGCACAAGAATCCGAGTCAAACTACAAGTCCAAAGGTGTTCGTCACCTCCGCTTGGGCCCATTGGCCTTATACGACCTAGGGTTAGTTTTAGGCTGCCTTGGGACGTCCTTCCACCTCCTTGGCCGCCACTCCTTGCTCCTATATAAGTAGATCCATCTAGTATCTTTTAAGCTTGGGATTTGTTTAGTTAAAAGTTAATAGCATAACCGTGTGCCGTTTGTGTCCAACGACCAGACAAAGACGCTTCGGATCCCCACAATTATCAATACTTCATCAATATTCGCAATATTCAGATTGCTTTATCATATTCTTGCTTGTTCTTGATTGCTTGCAGGAATAGACCTTCGTGGTCGGTGATCGTGCTTCGGCGTGGTCAATAACCTCTCGGAGTTGGTTTAGCGATTGCTAAGGCATAGCGTCGTGCATGTTTGTAGTCGGATCGTCAAAGTCGTCTCCACAAATCGATAGTTATCATCTCATCGAAAAATCGGGACACCCGCCTCTATCAAGTGGTATCGGTTTTCAGGTTGCTCGGTGAGATTTTATAGTTTTCATAGTTTAGATCGCATCATCATTCATACCTATAGTCCATGAAAAAGCCACAAAAAAAGTTAGATCTGTTCATCCTTTATCCAAGCCATCGAGCCTTTGCAATTTTCTATTAGTTGCTTGTATAGTTGAATTATCGGTTGCATCGTAGTGTCGGTTGCTGGTCTTAGTGTCTAGTTCCTTTAGAGTTTGAGTTCTGTTCACATTAGTCACGCCCGCTGCATCATTATCTCTTCCGCTGTCCACCATCCCATCTATTAATTTCCACCGCGTGCTCTGCGCTGTTCATTAATCATAATCATAGTTGAGGTCATTCACATCTTCGCTTTGATCAATCTGCATCTTATCTAGTTTGTCTTGGAAGAGGGAGAAAAAAAAGAGAAAAAAAGAAAAAAGGAAAGAAAAAAAAAAAGAAAGAAGAAAAAGAAAAAAAAGCGTGAGAAAAAAAGAGAGGAAAAAAATCGGATCTATCTAGAATCAATCTCGTACCTGAATTCGGATTGGAATCTGTTTTGCGTACTGTTCAGTAAAACAGGTGTATCTTCCTCATCTGAAGTCCGTTTTGACTCCGTGAGTACTCAAATTGAAGCTAGAGACGAGCCGCATCTAAATAGTTGCAGAAGCTAGCTCAATATTTGACACCTCAAAATCGGCTTCTAAATAGGTGTTTTTCCCTCGAAGTTCGTGAACACAGCTTGTTCCAATTTTTCAGGCCAGTTTAGAATTCTTTGACTCCTCATATCAACTTCGGAATTGAGTGATTCTTTTTGCATTGGAAAGCTTGAGTTAGTAGCATTCTTTGGAAGAATTTATCAGAATATTGGCTCAAACTTTTCAAGAGGAAAGTTGGAGAGAGTTGTTGTATGTCACTGCTTGGCGATTGTTTTCATCATTATCTTCACTGCCGTTGGGATCTTCACTTATATCTTGCTGTCAAGAGCTACTTAGTATCCTTCATTGATGCTAGTTGTGCTTTCTGCCGTGACCTCATTAGTGTTCTAGGCTCGCGTCTCTAGTCGGTCTAGCCTAGGACCAGCACGAGTACCGTCGTTGGCGTTTATTCACATTGCATCTTTGAATTGATTATTGCTAAATTTTTGCTACCATATATAGCCAACCCAGCTCCATATTTCTACACCATGTATCGTCGTTCCCTGGCAATCGCTTTACACAATCTTGAGTTACTTGACACGCTGGTTTGCTGTCACCACACCGCATGGTAAGAACTTGTAAGATATTGATATTTGCTTTCTTGTGAGCACTTAACAACCACATCCTAGTAGTTCATAGGAACATTATTCTCGAATTTTGTTTCTTGTTTCTAGTAATCATGACAGGTTTAGGAGATAGAAGTTCTTGGACGACGAACACATCTTCACCATCACGAGAGTTGGGACAACACACACAAGCACATGGCCAGTTAGCTCTTTACCATCATTTGAGGTAGATTTAATCCTGCTATTTATCTAGCTTGGGAGCTTGAAGTAGAACAAGTTTTTAGTCAACATGTTTTTTTGAACTTGGCGATGCGAGCTGCCACTAGAGCATTCTTGGTTTTATACATTTGGTGGAGTGTGCATTGTAAGAAAAACATTGATAACCAACCCACAACTTGGAAAGATTTGAAAGATGTAATGAGAAAACAGTTTTTCCTCCTTACTATAAATCGTGAATTGCCATAAATTTGAACAATTTAAACAAGGCAATAACACTTTGTTCATACTTACTACCAAGAGTTCAAATCTTATATGCATCATTGTGACATAGAAGAATCGAGGATGATACAATGAATAGATTTTTGATGGTTTGAACCATGATATTGAGCAAGATTTCAGTATATTCCTCGTTGCATTCTTGGTATGTATGTTCGTGCTTGTACCTTTGAGAGACGATTCTGAGGAGGATGCATTGGGTGACTACAACAACTACTATTCAGTTCATGCTCACCACGCGGTTGGTTCCTCCACCGTTGTACCTACTAGAGCAGCCCACGTCGGATTATGGTAGCGACATCATCTCAAAGTATGGTGCATTGTCTCGTCTGTACCTACATCAGCTCGCCTTTGCGACAAGGTAACGATAAAGGTATTGATGATATAACTTCACATGAGAATGATGCATCCCTAGTTAAGTTGAATGCATCATGTGTTGAGTTACAGTGATTTGAGCACATCACCTATTTTAGAGAATCTTGAAGCTGTCATGAATCGTCATGTGATCAAACAACTGAAATACCAACAATTTTGAGTGCACCCATTGAATTAACTGTTGATGCAAAAGAATCAATGTTTAATCATTTTGATATGACCTCTAATCTTGGTGATAATTCGTGTGAATGACTCATTGCATGTTTGCTTATCTAAGCATGTTGTAGAATGTAAATTTGATTCAAATAAGGTTTATTCACCAATGTTGGGATGGTTTAATGATGAACATTGTCAATCTTTTGAAATAAATAAGAGCTTCACTTATATGTGCAAACTGAGTTGCAATATTTTCATGCCTTCTAGTTCTTGTGCTAATTTGTTGGCTTTAGATTTTATGAACTATGCAACTTACTCATCTATTCATGTGTCATATATGCAAAAATCAAGGGAAGTAAAAATGGATGACGTATACATATACAACATGTACACCTTGTCTCTTTCGTTAGCCACATTTCAGATTAAGCAGCGCCGAGGGCGGCTTTATTTTCAAGAAGGGAGGATGATGAGGACATGACTACCTTTGATATGACCAAAATATTGCATACATGCATATTTGTCGGTGATTTCTAGAGCAAACTATTCAATAATCTATTTATGTTATCGAATAAGAATACTTCACACACTTTTGTGTTTTGTCTAATTGCAGGTGTATGGGACATTTGTACAATCCACATATGAAGATAAGGAAAAGGAGAAGTTTAGGTGCTGTTCAAAAGTCTTCTCACGCCACTTTTGGGCCAGAGAAGATAGAGTCCAAGTCTCTCACGTTCGGATTCAGATTCGGACTGCAGACATACCTGACTCAAAACGCCAACAACTTTTCATACGGACTCGAATTGGGTGATTCTTTTTTGTTGGAAAGTAGATTTCATGCTCTTTCCAGCACAATTGGAATCACCTTAAAAACGTCCGGAGCTTTGAGTTATGGACGAAACAATCTGGCGCTGCACAAGAATCCGAGTCAAACTACAAGTCCAAAGGTGTTCGTCACCTCGCTTGGGCCCATTGGCCTTGTACGACCTAGGGTTAGTTTTAGGCTGCCTTGGGACGTCCTTCCACCTCCTTGGCCGCCACTCCTTGCTCCTATATAAGTAGATCCATCTAGTATCTTTTAAGCAGGATTTGTTTAGTTAAAGTTAATAGCAACCCGTTATGCCGTTTGTGTCCAACGACCAGACAAAGACGCTTCGGATCCCCACAATTATCAATACTTCATCAATATTACGCAATATTCAGATTGCTTTATCATATTCTTGCTTGTTCTTCGATTGCTTGCAGGAATAGACCTTCGTGGTCGGTGATCGTGCTTCGGCGTGGTCGATAACCTCTCGGAGTTGGTTTAGCGATTGCTAAGAAGCATAGCGTCGTGCATGTTTGTAGTCGGATCGTCAAAGTCGTCTCCACAAATCGATAGTTATCATCTCATCGAAAATCGGGACACCCGCCTCTATCACTACAAGCGCACTAACCTCGGCGCAAGTGCCGTGCAAGCTACATCAAGAAGGTGCATGAAGATACAAGAAACACCATCGGCGCCAATTACAAGGACTAGCGACCAAGCTCAACATCAACAAGCAACCCATGATCTTCAACATAGGCGATCTCGTGTGACTACACCGCCAGAGAGCAGCTTCTAGCGAGCGCCAAGTCAAACTTCTACCTCGAGCGATGGACCCTTCAAGGTGTTATGCGCTACAACAACAACGCCTACAAGCTCGACCTACCAGCGACAAGTACAGCGTGAAGCGATACATTCAACGTCAAAGACCTCTCGGCGTTTCCATGGTGATGAAGAACTAGATCCGAGGTCGGATCCTTTCGAAGGAGGGATATGATGCGGAGCATCCTTCCATCATCCCCATGGACTCTACATCAACACCCACAACACCACAAGGACCGATGACTCGAGCACGTGCAAGAGCTCTTGACCGAGGTGACATCAATCCTCTCACAACTCTCCTTGATTCACATGAGACATGGTTACTACCTCAAGCGGAAACTCTATGCATACTCGGGCACCAAGAGTCGACCATGAAGAGGCTAGGAGGCGGGAGAATCGGAAGTGGAAGACATACGTGAAGGCGAGAGGAGAAAGCAACAAGTACCGGGGAGGCGGACGATCCGGACGAGGCTGGGCGATCCGGACACTGGCCGGGTGATCCGGACCCGGTCCGGACGATCGGCTAACTCCGCCGAAAGCAGCAGAACCTCCGCAGCTGGCGGATCATCGGACCCAGGCGGATCATCCGGACCCGCAGACGTCCGGACCCCGGCCGGACATCCGGCCTGCGCCGTCACCAGCGAGCACCGGACCATCGGGCCCCACGGATCATCCGGACCAGCCGGATCATCCGGACCGTCGCCCGGATCGTCCGACGGCGCTGCTGTAGCGTGTTAGGTGAGCCCATGTACCTCGCCCGGACTCTATATATAGGACCCCTCTCCTCACTTTGAGACTTAGCATTGGATTAGCTCATATTTGTGTGTGAGCCTTTGCTCATCCACGGTACTTCTCCACGGAGATCGGGACCTCCGTCTAGGAGAAGATCCATCAGTTCAAGACCCCTCTAAGGGAAGATCCTCGTGGATTCAAGACCTCCTCCAGGAGAAAACGGCTACCTTTGTATATTTCCTTTGTTGATTTTGGACCATGTATCACTCGTGCTTTGATGATCTAGACCTTGTGTGATTGATCTCTTGTCGATTGAGTGTCTCTCTTGTTCTTCCCGTGATTTCCTCTCGTTCTTCGCGTGTTCTTCGTGTTTCCCCTCAGTAGGATCCCCTCAAGCGTGAAAGATCGGCAATTTGGGTTCCACCTACATCACGTTCTTCTCCGGAGGAGGCCTTGATGTTCTTCCCTAGATAGGGGCCTTGAATCCACGAGGATCTTCCCTAGATAGGGTCTTGTATCGAATGGATCTTCTCCTAGTGAGAGAGGGGTTCTATATAGAGTGCTGGGGCGAAGGGTACATGGGCTCAGCCCAACATGCGTGCTGGCGCTGGCGGATAATCCGGACAGGTCGGATGATCCGGACGGTCGGATGATCCGGGTGGAGTCGGATGAGCGGAGGTCGGCTGAGTGGCGGCGGGCGGATGTCGGTGGGGTCCGGACGTCTGGGCGAGTCGGATGATCGGGCTGGGTCGGATGATCCGGCTTGATCGCGGAGGTTCTGTTGCCTTCGGTGGAGTTAGCGGATCGTCGGACGAGGGTCGGATCGTCCGAACCTCTGTCGGATCGTCCGGCCTCCACAGTACTTGTGGCTTTCTCCTCTCGTCTTCACGCATGTCTTCGCTTCGATTCTCCTTGCTTCCTAGCTTCTTCATGGTCGACTCCTTGGTGCTGCAGTATGCATAAGTTTCCGTTTGAGGTAGTAACCATGTCTCATGTGAATCGAAGGATAGTTGTGAGAGGTGATGTCACCTCGGTCTCAAGAGCTCTTGCGTGCTCGAGTCATCGGTCCTTGTGGTGTTGTAGGTGTTGATGTAGAGTCCATGGGGATGATGGAAGGATGCTCGCATCATATCCCTCCCTTGAAAGGATCCGACCTCGGATCTAGTTCTTCATCACCATGGAAAGGCGAGGTCTTTGGCGTTGAAGGTGTAAGCTCACGTTGTACTTATGCGCTTGGTAGGTCGAGCTTGTGGCGTTATTGTTGTGGCGTGCTAACACCTTGAATGGTCCATCGGCTGAGGGGTAGAAGTTTGGACTTGCGTTCGTTGAGAAGCGTTCCTTGCGAAGGTGTAGCCACACTAGATACGCCTATGTTGAAGATCACGGGTTGCTTGTTGATGTTGAGCTTGGTAAGCTAGTCGTTGTACTTGGCACTTTCGATGGTGTTTCTTGTATCTTCATGCATCTTCTTGATGTAGCTTGCGTACTTGCGTCGAGGTTGTGCGCTCTTGTAGAAGGTGAAGTAGGATGTCAATGGGGACAATGGGTTGAAGCCGTGAAGCGACCTCGAAGGGGACTTGCGGTCGTTGAATGTCTTCTTGCGGTTGTAGGCGTACTTTCGGCGATGGGTAAACATGTCTCCACTCCTTGATGTTCTTCTTGATCAACCGAAGTAAGTGGAAGCGTCCGGTTCGTCACCTCCGTTTGGCCGTCGGTTTGAGGATGGTATGCGGATGAGAACATGAGCTTGATCTTAGAGCTTGGCGCAAAGAGTCTTCAAAGTAACTCAAGAACTTGGCGTCAGCGATCGGAGGCGATTGACTTTGGTACTCCATGAAGGCGCCAAGATTTCCCTACAAAAGATTTGCAATATGTGAAGCATCGTCTACCTTGTTGCAAGGAATAAAGTGTGCCATCTTAGAAAATCGATCTACAACCACAAACACGGAATCCTTTCCATTTTGAGTTCTAGGCAAACCAAGTACAAAGTCCATGCTAATGTCTTCCCAAGGTTGATATGGAATTGGAAGAGGCATGTAAAGACCATGAGATTGAGCTTTTGACTTAGCTTTGCGGCATGTACTGACATCGGGTGGTGAAGCGAAAGCGTCTCGAAACATCTTGGGCCAAAAGTAGTTCTTGGAGGCGTGGCGAAGGTCTTATCGCGTCCAAAGTGTCCCATGAGTCCACCTCCATGAGCCTCTTGCAAAAGTAGCAAACAAAGAAGACTCGGGTATGCAAAGTTTGTTAGCTCTCATAAGATAACCATCACACAAATATGCTAATCCAATGCTAACCCTCAAAGTGGGGAGGAGGAGGTCTATTTATAGTGCTAAGCCACGAAGGGTAAGTGGTGGCGAAGAATTTTCTGACCTCGGCCCAAGTCATCTGTAGCGAGCAAGGCGGATGATCGAATGAGGTCGGATGATCCAGGCGTCGAGGTCCGGATGATCGGTGGAGTTCGGATGATCCGGCCGGTGAAGCCTTGGTGCCGCCGGTGCATTTACAGACGATCCGGGGAGGTCGGATGATCCGGTGGGCGGATGATCCAGACGGCGATCCGACGTCGGCTGGTTCAGCCGGCCCTCAACTTCTTCTTCTCCTTTCTTTCGTCTTCTCTTCCATGCTTGGCCTTGGTCCTTGGATTCTCCATGGTCATCTTGGTTGTACCTGAGTGTATGCAAGGTCCATGCATGAGGTAGTGGCCGTGTCTCATATCACGGAAAGTGTGGTTAGGAGGAATGAATTCACCTTGTGTCCAATGGTGTTAGGGTCTCGTCATATGTCCTCTTAGGGGCTGGAGAGTAGTCGGGTGTACATAGGGATGAGCGTGGGATGCTCCGCATCATTGCCCCAAAATTTCTTCTCCTCTATAGAGAGATATTGTTTCCACATATATATTGACCGATAATGAGGAATTCCCTGTTCTTGCCTTTCAGCGCGAGTTCTGACATGCCATCCGTGAAAACAAGGAGAATAAGGCATATCTGCTTGATTTTCTTCAATTTACAGCCAAATGAGATTGCCGGATCATAGAGCATCTGCAGAAAATGCGTTTGTCCCTACTAGGGGCTAGTGTCTATAGGCCACATAATCTCTCAATTTCTTTCAGTAGGAAGTGCCAATGGGTTGAAGCTTGTCGAAAAACAGCGATGAATGATGTTCTTTGACTTTCAGGGCCAAAAGTCTGCTTAAGGCTGAATTGAGTACTCTGGGCCTCCTAAGCGGAAGTGGAAATTTCTTGGATTCATGAGCGCTCATGCATGCATTTAGTACTTATGTGTCCACACGGACTCGAATGACAAAAATATGACCGTTTAGTGAACATCATCTATTCTATGGCGTCCTTGAAAGTACTTCATTTTCTCGTGCGTTTTTTGGTGCCCCAAATTTTCTTGTCCTCTATATAGGAAATATCGTTTCCACATATATATTGACGATGCAGAATGCCCTTTTGTTCTTGGCTTTCACGCGCGAGTTCTGACATGCCATTCGTAAAACAAAGAATAAGGCATATAGCGCTGGATTTTCTTCAATTCTGCCAATAAATTGCGGATCATATATATCTTGAAAGGTAAGTTTGTCCCTACCGGAGGCTATTGTCTATAAGCAACATAATCTCGAATTTTCTTCAAGGAAGTGCCAATGGGTTGAAACTTGTATGAAAAATGACGAATGATGTTCTTTGACTTTCGGGGCAGTCCCTTAAGGCTGAATTTGAGGGTACTCCGGGCCTCGAGTGCAAGCGGGGTATTTATTGGATTCGGCGTGCTCGCATGAAACAATTTAATACTTATGGGTCCGACCACGGACTCGAATGACAAAATTATGACCGTTTTAGAAACATCTGTCCATTCTATGGCGATCCTTGAAAATACTTCATTTTCTCGTGCGCTTTTTGCTGATTGCCCCAAAATTTCTTGTCCTCTATAGAGGAGATATCGTTTCCACATATATATTGATCGATAACAGGAATGTCATTTTGTTCTTGCCTTTCCGCGCGCATGATTCTGACATGCCATCCGTAAACAAGGAGAATAAGGCATATAGCATTTGGATTTTCTTCTATTTACAACCAAATGAGATTGCTCGGATCATAGAGCATATGCGAGAAAAGTAAGTTTGTCCCTACCGGGGGCTAGTGTCTATAAGCAACATAATCTCTCGAATTTCCTTCAAAGAAATGCCAATGGGTTGAAACTTATCGAAAAGCAGCGACAAATGATGTTCT
Organism: Aegilops speltoides; assembly: GCA_021437245.1. NCBI lineage: Eukaryota > Viridiplantae > Streptophyta > Magnoliopsida > Poales > Poaceae > Aegilops > Aegilops speltoides. The sequence continues at coordinate 32,791 of JAHHZJ010000326.1, forward strand.
TTGACTTTGAGGGCCAAAAGTCTGCTTAATTCTGAATTTGAGGTACTCCGGGCCTCCTAACGGAAGTGGGGAGTATTTCTTGGATTATGCTTCCTTACGTGCAGTTTAGTACTTATGTGTCCGAAACGGACTCGAATGACAAAATTATGACCGTTTTAGTGAACATCATCCATTCTATGGCGTCCTTGAAAGTAGTTCATTTTCTCGTCGCTTTTGCAGTTGCCCCAATATTTCTTGTACTCTATAGAGGAATATCGTTTCCACATATATATTGACCGATACAGGAATGCCCTTTTGTTCTTGCCTTTCCGCGCGCATGAGTTACAACATGCCATCCGGCGAAAACAAGGAGAATAAGGCATATAGCTGGATTTTCTTCAATTGTGACCAAATGATTGCGGATCATATAGTCTGCTGAAAAGATACGTTTGTCCCTACCAGGGGGCTAGTGTCTAAGCAACATAATCTCTCGAATTTCCTTCAAAGGAAGTGCCAATGGGTTGAAACTTGTAAAAACAGCGACGAATGGTGTTCTTTGACTTTCGGGGCCAAAAGTCCTGCTTAAGGCTGAATTTGAGGGTACTCTGGGCCTCCTAGCGGGCGAGGTATTTTTGGATTAGCGCTCTTCGCGTGCAGTTTAGTACTTATGGGTCCGACACGGACTCGAATAACAAAATTATGACCGTTTTAGTGAACATCTGTCCATTCTATGGCAGTCCTTGAAAACTTCATTTTCTCGTGCACTTTTTGCTGGTGCCCAAAATTTCTTGCCCTCTATGGAGGAGATATCGTTTCCACATATATATTGACCGATAACAGGAATGCCCTTTTGTTCTTGCCTTCCACAGCGTGATCTGAGGGCATCCTGGACATCACCATGTCAAAGCCCATTTGGCAAGTGACACGTCGACATCTACTTCACACACTAAGGTGAATCATCTCCTTTACGTGCTCACTGAGCCCTTCGAGATGGCATACTTGACACTTCTCCGTGTGCATGCGTAGGTATTGCCGGAACTTCACGGACGGCGAGGAGGTGGCGCCAAGGCGACCACACCATCCATGACGTGGAAGAAAGCGGAAGAAAGAGAAAGGCAGGCTGCGAGGCAGGCCGGACATCCGAGCGGCCGTCCGGATCATCCGGGCTCGGCCGGATCATCGGGTCCCCTCCGGATCATCCGGATATTCGGCCGAGACAACGAAGCGCTCGCAAGCGGATCATCGGACGGTCGCCGGATCATCCGGACCCGACACTGGATCATCCGGGCCACCATCCGGATCATCTGGACCCCGCTGCGTCGTGACTTGGGCCAAAGCCGTGTACCCTCGCCCTCACTTACCCTTCGCCCCTTGGGCTATAAATGAACCTCCTCCACCTCCTTTCTAGGGTTAGCAAAGTGATAGCTCATTCTTAAGTGAGCTTTGCTCCTAACGAGAGAGAGACCACTACTCCATTGGAGGCAAGACCTCCATCTAGGAGAAGATCCCCTATGGGATACAAGACCCTCTTTGGGAAGATCCATCTAGGATATCATCAAGACCCCCTTGTGGGAAGATCCATCTAGGATATCATCAAGACCTCCTCTTGGAGATGAACCGTACCTTGTATCTTTCCTTTGTTGTTCATGTACCTTGTGATCTTGTGTGTTTGATTGTCTAGTGGATGTGTGATTTGGACTTGTTCTTGAGTGTTTCCCCTTGTGATTTCACCCGTTCTTCCCGTGTTCATCGTGTTCTTGAGGATCCGCTCTAACGTGAAAGATCGAGCGAATTAGGGTTCCACCCTACATCATATGGTATTATGAGCCACGTTTATCACGTGTTTGAGTCCCTCCTTTGTTTCTCCTGTCGCTATATCCAAGCTTTGAGAGTTTGACTCAGCGGTTGCCGATCACCACTATTCTGGTAAGGCTGGTAGAATTTGAGATTTGCTTGCGGGTTTGTGATACACCACCACCACCTCTTAGTAGCCTGTAGGATCATATTCTTGTGTGTTTCTATTTCTGCTAACCATGGTAGGATCACAAGCGATGAGCTGATTGGGAGAACTACGAACAAACAGCTACATGATAAGTTTCACAAATGATGATTGGACGTGTGCGATGTGCTAAACAGATTGCGAGGCTATGGAGAAGATAGATGGCATTGAAAGTCGTTTGAAACAAAGCTTGATAGCAAGTTTGATGAATTGCTCGCGCGTTTTCCACAACCACCCGGCTGCACCTATCGCACCTCTGCAGCAGACAACTCGCCCCTTCCGAATCGGTATGGACAAGCTCAGCGTGTTCCTATTGAGCGAGGACAAAATTCTGGTGCTGCGCTACTGCTATTGGTGCTTCTTTGGCTCCTGCTCTGCTGCTGCTTTGATGCAGGAGGATGATTATGTGGAAGATTACGAGGATGAGGTTGATCAACATCGAGACTACGTGCAACCACCGGCACCACACCACCGGTCGTCCACATGCAAATAATGGCAATGTTAGGGCTCCCCTCAGTGCGAGATCATGACCATCTCCTAAACTGAAATTGAATATTCCACCATTTGAGGGTAGATATGTTCTGATATATATCTTACTTGGGAGTTAGAAACTGAAAACGATTTACATGTTTACAATATCACGAGGAGAGCGTGTTCTGCTGCTGTTTGTGCTTTCACTAGCTTTGCATGTGTTTGGTGGTCGAACATTGTAGATTATATCTGTTCCACTACTTGGGCTGCTTTGAAAACTGCTATCGTACTCGTTGGGTTCCACCATATTATCAACGTGAATTACTTCAAAAATTGCAGCGCTTAAGACAAGGTAAAAATTCTGTAGAAGAATATTATCAGGAATTACAAAGCGGCTTGATTAGATGTGGTATTGTTGAGGAGAATGAAGCTATGCTTGCGTTTTACGGGTGGATTAAATAGAGATATTCAGACCATTCTAGACTATAAGGATTATAATAATATCACTCGTTTATTCCATCTTGCTTGTAAAGCTGAGCGTGAAGTCAGGAGACCGGCATTGGCGGCGCACTAACTTTCTGTGAATCGACCTTCATCATGGACACCGTGCATCATCTACTTCCTTTGCACCATCACCTCCTTAGGTGCCACCTCAACCGTGATACAAGCGAGCACAACCACCTACGCCAAGAGCACACTGCGGGCCTGCCTGAGCTCTTCTTCTTCCCGTCAGCAGGGCACACAAGTGATATTATTTGTCGTCGTTGTAAGGGAAGAGGACCTTTTAACGAAAGAATGCAAATCTCAGCGTGTGATGATTGCCACCAGGGATGGTGGTGTATGAGTCCGCTAAAGTGACTGTAATGGGGGAGACTTTGGCTCTTATTACACGTGAGGAACACGGTGGAGATGATTACGATCATGAGACACAATACATAGCTACTGAAGATCTTGTGGTATAGATGTTTGAATTGCTCAACGTGTTTTGAGTGTGCAGATTACACAATTTAACCAAAATCGAGGCATAATTTATTTCCTTACAAAGGGAGTTGTGAAGGAGCGTTCATTAGCGTCATCATAGATGGAGGAGCTGCAACAACAGCTAGCATGGAGATGATGGTGGGCCTATCTCTCACCACAAGACCACATCCACATCCTTACTACATCCAATGGTTCAACAACAGCGGCAAGGTTAAAAAGGTAACACGTCTTTGTTAGTGTGCATTTTAGTATCTCTACATATCTTGATTATGTTGATTGTGATGTGGTACCTATACAACATGTTCCTTGTTGCTTGGTAGACCATGGCAATTTGATGAAAATTCTGTATTATACCATGGTAGAAACAATCAGTATTTTCTTATTCATAAGGATAAAAATATTACTTTGCTTCCTATGACTCCACAGGTCCATTTTGAAAGATGATATTAATAAAGCTAATAAAAGCAAAACAGGAGAAAAATAAGTGTGAAAATCAGATTGTGGCAAAAGAATTTGAACAACAAATGAAGCCTAATAATAAACCATCTCTTTTGGCGCTTAAATTAAATTGAAAAGTGCATGTTTACTTGCCACCAAATCTGATATTGATGAGCTAGATTTTTAGCAAATCAGCGCTATCTTTTGTGTGCAAAGGCATTATTTTCATTTGAGCGTGCCTTCCTCTTTGCCCTCTATCACTAACATTTTGCGGGAGTTGTAGCGTCTTTCCACAAGGCGTGCCAAGGATTACCTATTGAGGATTGAGCATCAAATTGACAATTTCGATTGCATCATTACTAACCGTTACCATGCATGACCAATCCGGGAGGAGAGCGAGAGGAGATTCTCGTCAATAGGAGCTGCTAAGCACAAAGGTTATATCACGAATCTCTTGGTCCTTGTGCTGTTCCTATTATTCTAGTGCCGAAAAAGGATGGTATGTCACGTGTGTTGTATTGATTAGAGAGCATTAATAATATTACTATTCGTTATACGTCACTTTTTATTCTGAGCTAGATGATATGCTTGATGAATTGAGTGGCTCTACAATATTCTCCAAAGTTGACTTTGCGTAGTGGATACCATCAGAACTTAAGTATGAAATTGGGAGATGAATGGAAAACAACATTTAAAACTAAGTTTGGATTATATGAGTGGTTGAGTCATTGCCTTTTGGGTTAACTAATGCACCTAGTACTTTCATGAGGATTAATGAGCGAAGTTTCACGTGCTTTCATTGGACGATTTGTGGTAGTCTATTTTGATGATATACTGATTTATAGCAAATCTTTGGAGAGAACATTTTGGAACATTTGCGTGCTGTTTTTAATGCTCTCGATGATGCACGTTGTTTGGTAATCTTAGGAAGTGCACCTTTTGCACCGCAAAGGTATCTTTTCTTGGCTATGTTGTTACTCACGGGGAATTGAAGTTGATAAAAGCCAAGATTGAAGCGGTAAAAAGTTGGCACTGAGCCCAACGGTCGTCTGAAGTGAGGAGTTTTCTTGGACTTCGCTGGTTTCTATAAGGCGTTTTGTGAGAGATTTCAGTGCCTTGCCCCTCTCAATGAGCTTACAAAGAAGGATGTGCCTTTTGTTTGGGGTACATACGGGAAGAAGCCTTCACGATATTGAAGATAAAGTTGACACATGCTCCTTTACTCCAACTTCCTGATTTTAATAAGACTTTTGAGCTTGAATGTGATGCTAGTGGAATTGGATTAGGAGGTGTGTTATTACAAGATGGCAAACTGTTTTGCATACTTTTACGAAAAATTAGAGTGGGCCTGAGTCTGAACTATTCTACTTATGATAAAGATTATATGCTCTTGTTAGGACTTTAGAAACATGGCAACATTATTTATGGCCCAAAGAATTTGTTATACATTCTGATCATGAATCTTTGAAACATATTAAAGTCAAACTAAAACTGAATAAATAGACATGCTAAATGGGTTGAATTCATTGAGACTTTCCTTATGTCATTAAACACAAGAAGGGTAAAGAAAATGTTATTCTTTGATGCATTGTCTCAAATTCGTTATACTATGCTTTCACAACTTGACTTCAAAATATTTGGTTTGGAGACCATCAAAGATCAATATGTATGATGCTGATTTTAAAGATGTATTGAGAATTGTAAGGAAGGAAGAACATGGAACAAGTTAAATGCGTAATGATGGATTTGTGTTCCGTTCTAACAAGCTATGCATTCCGGCTAGCTCTGTTAAGTCTTTTTGATCTTTGTTGAGGCGGCATGGAGGAGGACTAATGGGACACTTTGGCGTGAAAGAAAAGAGATATACTACTTGCTACACATTTCTTTTGGCCAAAGATGAGGCAGGATGTTGAAGCGTTTTGTTGCTCGGCGCACTACATGTCAAAAAGCTAAGTCACGACTCAATCCTCATGGTTTATATATGCCTTTGCACTGTACCTAGTGTTCCTTGGGAGGATATATCTATGGACTTTGTTTTTAGGTTTACCTCGAACAAAAGAAGGGAGGATAGCATATTTGTTGTAAATTGGATAGATTCTCGAAAGCGGCACACTTTATACCATGTCATATTGCGATGATCTTTGTTAATGTTGCTGATTTGTTCTTCCGTGAAATTATTAAACTTGCATGGTGTGCCAAATACTATTGTTTCAGGATAAGTGATACTAAATTTCTTAGCCACTTTTGGAGATGTTTATGGGCTAAGTTGGGACTAAACTGCTTTTAGTACTAGCTTGTCCCCAAACTGATGGACAAACTGAAGTAGTCAATAGAACATTGTCTACTATGCTTAGGGCTGTTTTGAAGAATAATAAGAAAATGTGGGAAGAATGCTTGCCTCATATTGAATTTAGCATAATGGATTCATTGCATTCTACTAAGATGTGCCTTTTGAAGTTGTGTTTCCTACCTCGTGCACCTATTGATTTGTTGCCTCTTCCATCTTTGAAAAGTTAATTTGATGTAAACGTCTTTGAATTGATTTAAAAATGCATGGTGCTAAGGAAAACATTGGCGTATGAATGCTAAATATAAACTTCTGGAGATAAGGGTAGAAAACATTGTGTTGCACCTGGAGATCTTGTTTAGTTACATTTGCGTGGGATAGATTTCTGATTTGTGCAAATCAAAGCTAATACTACGTGCTCTTTGGTCCTTTAAGGTGTTGGAGAAAGTAAGTGATAATGCATATATAAACTTGAGGCTGCCTGCAGATTTTGAGGTTAGTCCACTTTTAACATTCTTGATTTGAAGCCATATTTGGGTGAGGAAGATGAGCTGCTAGTCGAGGGCGACTTCATTTCAAGAAGGGAGGATAGTGAGGACATCAATACCATTGTTACACTGACAGCTCTTTTGCTTGCTTATCTTGGACCAATTACTAGAGCTCGCGCCGCCAACTTTAGTACAGTACTTTGGTTTCTTGGTTGTGATTCTAATGTTCATGAGAATATGATCTTTGCCTAAATTGGATACATTTGTTTTGCTTACAAATGAAGGGCCTAACTTGGAGAAGGATGAACATTGGAGCAAGAACAAGCATGGAGATGATGGCATGCGCAAAGAGAAGGGACTTACAAACGGAATTTCAAGTGATGATTTCGGGACTTTGAAGCCACCATGAGGGTGCATGAAGCCTTGGACAGAAATATACAAGATGCCACTTCATAATATACGTCCGCAGGCTATTCTAGTCTTCGTCACCTTATTATTAGAGCAGGCCCATGTAATTTCGAAATACATTAGTATAGGCTATTTTTAGAGAGTCCGTATGTGTGAGGAAACAAGAGATAGGGTTAGTTTGGGACCCCTCCACCAAGAACACGAAATTCACCTCTTCCTCATATATACAACCCTTAGGGCACGTTTAGACTTAGGTTTTGTTTAGATTAAAAGTTCGCCATAGCTGCAACCCGCGTGCTTCGTTTGTGTTCAACGACGAAGACAAAGCGTCACGAACCCCACCTTGATCAATAAAGCTTTCATCTTATATTCATAATATCGATTGCAATCTCGGTTTCTTGCTTGTTCTTCGTTTGCTTTCGCGAAGCAGACCCTTAATGGTCGAGTTGATCGTGCTCGGCGTGGTCAATAACCTCCGGAGTTGGTTTAGCGATTGCTAAAGCGCAGCGTCCTCTGCCTTCCTTAGTCGGATCGTCAAAGTCGACTTCCACCAAAGCGAAATCCACCATCTCCTGGAAAAAGGCGGACACCTTTGCCTCTATCGGGAATGGGATGCCTATAGCGCCGGTGATAGCATTTATGGGTCTACCCGAACCTGATCGGAAACTTCCATCGGGCTTAGGCACAAAGTATATGAGGGGCGGCAGGGCTTAAGCTTTCACGTACATGACCGTTGTCGAGTAGTTGTTGTACTTGCCGTTGAATCTCTTGGTTTCTTGGGATTGACACGGTAGGGAGCTTTGTTTGAAGTGGCGCTCCGGGGATGAGGTCGATCGATGCTCAATGCCTCGAGGAGGTAGACCGGAGGTAGCACCGGAAAGAAAACATCTTGAAATTCTGCAAAGAGATTGAAACACCAAAGGTAGCTCATGAGTGGTGTTAGTTTGTGGTTCTCCATCCTACACACTAGGACAAAGTGCATCACACGATGGGTTCTGCACTTCTCTCATCTCATGTTTGGTGGCGAATAGTATGAGGTTTTCTCTCTAGGTGAAGGCGCTCAAATTTGGCTTGTGGCTCTCACTCACTTTTTGGTGGCTCACTTTCTCCTCTTCTCTCTTTGGTTGGTGGCTTGTTTGTCGGCTATCCTTGACTAGGAGACATGGGTCGTGGGACATATTCTTTCCTTTCATCTTGAAGCTATAGTGGTTTGTCGCCCATTGTGGTGAACCATGGTGATTGCCATGGCCCGACCAAGGAGGATGGAAGCGGTCATTGGGACCACATCACACTCCAAAGTGTCCTCATATGCACGATTTTGAAGGATACTTGGACGTATGCTCAACTTCGTATAGTCTTAGGGTCCTTAGCCATTGAACCTTGTAGGTTGCGGATGCTTCTTCTTGACCAATTGGAGCTTGGAGCATAGTTCTTGCTTGCCAAGTTGTGGCAACTACCTCCATCGATGATGACCTTACGGATCTCCATTGATACGGCCTTTGTGTGGAAGATGTGGCATCGTTGGTCTTCTTCTTGGTGATGTTGAAGTGTCAAGACTTTGGAGACAACAAGCGGGGCTTGTATCTTCGCCATAAAGACTTGATCATCTTCATCCTCGTTGATCTTGCGGTGCATGGCCACTTGCTCAATAGCGTCCATTTCATCTTCACTCATTAGTCGTGGAATGCCATCATCGTTGAGTATCATGAACGCTTGTTGGTGCATTCATATGACTTGTGGCCTCGGCCGCCCAAGTAAAACATGAAGGAGCTTGTCTTGGCCGGTCTCATCGGTTGGAGTAGAGGATGAAAACGCATGACTTGTAGTTGCTTAGTATGGGAGGAGGAGACTTGAACTTGTAGAAGTTTTCTTGTAACTTGACTTGTAAATGCGTTGCTTGGAAAAGCTTGGTTGATGTCGAAGTTGGAGTAGTTGTTGAAACTTGGTTGTTGGAGGCCGTATGTCTTGGATGAGTACTTGGCGTGCTTGAGTCATCTTGCACTTGTCGTTCCGCCTAACTTGGTGCACGAGCTCAATGAGGTTGGAGTAGGGTTGGAAGTCGATCTTCTTGATGGGATGGTTGAGTCCATTCAAGAATCGTGCCATTGTTTGCTCATCATCTTCCTTGACATTGGCTCGAATCATGGCAATCTCCATTTCTTTGTAGTATTCTTCAGCACTCTTTGTTCCTTGCTTGAGGTTTGCTTCTTGAAGAGATCCACGGTTGTAATAGGTGGGCTAAGCGTGCTCTCATGATGAGACATCAATACCATAGTTACATCCACAGCCCTACTGTTACATATCACGGGACCAATAACTAGAGCTCCTTGCGCCAATTAAATTACCGGTACTTTCGTTTCTTGGTAATGATTCTAATATTCATGAGAATATGATGCTGCCTAAATTGGATACATTTGTTTTGCTTACAAATGAAGGGCCTAGCAGAGAAGGGTGAACATTGGAGCAAGAACAACATGGAGTTGATGGCATGCAAGGGGATCAAACGGAGTTACAAGTGATGATTTGAGGACTTTGAAGCCACCATAAGGAGTGCATGAAGCCTTGGACAGAAATATACAAGATGCCACTTCATAATATTCGTCCATAGGCTATTCTAGGTCTGTGTCACCTTATTATTGGTCGAGCCCATGTAATTTCGAAATACATTAGTATAGGCTATTTTTAGAGTCGTATGTGGAAACAAGAGATAGGGTTAGTTTGGACCCCTCTACCAAGGGCCACGAAATTCACCCTCTTCCTCCATATATACAGCCCTTAGGGCACCGTTTAGACTTAGGTTTTGTTTAGATTAAAGTTAGCCATAGCTGCAACCCCGTGCCGTTTGTGTTCCACGACAGACAAAGCGTCACGAACCCACCTTGATCAATAGCTTTCTCTTATATTAGCAATATCCAGTTGCAATCTTAGTTTCTTGCTTGTTCTTCATTTGCCTGCGAAACAGGACCTTCATGAGTTAGGTTGATCGTGCTCGGTGGTCAATAACCTCTCGGAGTTGGTTTAGCGATTGCTAAAGCGGCGTCCTCGCCGTTCGTAGTCGGATCGTCAAATCGACTTCATCCAAAGCGATAGCCATCATCTCATCGAAGGCAGGACACCCTCGCCTCTATCAAGTGGTCAGATTTCCAGGTTGCTCGGTGAGATTTTTGGTTTCCGTAGTTTAGATCGAGTCATTCTTCATACCTATAGTCCACGAAAAAGCCACAAAAAAAATTAGGGTTAGTTCATCCCATCGAACCAATCGAGCCTTTGCATAATCTTTTGTATTTGCTTTGTTGAATTTGCGGTTGCATCGTCGTGTCAAGTTGCTGGTCTTAGCGTCTAGTCTTTTAGAGTTTGAGTTCTATTCACGAGTTGTCCGTCGCGCTGCCATACCACCACCACATATTCACGCCAATCGAATCCATATCGCCACCACATATCCCCGCCATCACGCCCATCAAGAGTCCACCACAGCAACATATATCCGCCACGATCCGAGTTCCACAGTTCATCTGCGCCACCGATCCGAGTTCCACAGTTCATCTCCGCCACCAGTCCTAGTCCGAGTCCGATGGTGTTGCATTGTTCTGATTTCCGATCGCGATACTCAAAGTGCGTGGACGGAGACTCCCCAACTTCAGCCATCCATGAAGAAAAAATAGTTCGGTTCAAAAAAAAAACTAAGTCGGAAAATTCGGCTAGGCAGTTTTAGACCATTTGTAAACTTTTGAAAAAAATTTGTTGCGAACAAAAAAAAGAAAAAAGTGCAAAAAAGGAAAAAAAAAGAAAAATTCAGGTGTGCTCCTCCCTTGTTTACGTCTGGCGCCGTGATTTTGTTGGTGTTCTAGGCTCGCGTCTCTGCCGCAGTCTAGCCTAGGACCACGCATACCGTCGTTGAGCGTTTATTCAACTTTGCATCTCGAATTGATTATTGCGACCCTTTTGCTACCATATTATAATCCTTCCAGCTCCACATACATCTCATCGTGCGTTGGACTCTCCACATGTCGCTCTATCAAGCTTTGAGAGTTTTGACTTCTAGCGGTTGCCGATCACCGCTTTCTTCTTTGGTAAGAACTAGTAAAATTTGAGATTGCTTGCGGTTGTGACATCCACCACACCACCACCACCACTTCACGGTAATGCATGGGATCATATTCTTGTGTGTTCTCTTCGCTAACAATGGCGGGATCACAAGCCGATGAGGCTGATTGGGAGAACACGACAAGCACTACTACCTCTGAAACTAATATAGAGCATTTAGATCACTAAAGTAGTTATCCGCTCTTATATTAATTCTGAGAGGAAATACATGATAAGTTTGACAAATGATGATTGGGCAGGTGCAAGATGTGCTAAACATGATTGTGAGGCCATGGAGAAGATAGATGGCATTGAAGAAGGTTTGAAACAAAGCTTGATAGCAAGTTTGATGAATTGCTCGCGCGTTTTCCACAACCACCGCCGGCTGCACCTATCTCACCTGCAGCGACAACAACTCGCCCATTCGAATCGGTATGGGCGAGCTAAGCGAGTTCCTATTGAGCAGGACAAAATTCTGTGCGCGCTTTCTGCTGTTGGTGTACGTGGCTCCACCTTTCTGCTGGCTGTGATACGGAGGATGATGAGTATGCGGCGATTATGAGGATGAGGTTGATCAACATCAAACTCGTGCAACCACCGGCACCACAACCACGGTCGTCCACATGCAAATAATGGCAATGTTAGGGCTCCCCTCAGTGCAGATCATGACCATCTCCCTAAACTGAAATTGAATATTCCACCATTTGAGGGTAGATATGTTCACGATATATATCTTACTTGGGAGTTAGAAACGAACAACGATTTACATGTTTACAATATCAGGGAGGCGTGTTCCTGCTGCTGTTTGTGCTTTCACTAGCTTTGCATGTGTTTGGTGGTGCGAACATTGTAGATTATATCCTGTTCACTACTTGGGCTGCTTTGAAAACTGCTATCCGTACTCGTTGGGTTCCACCATATTATCAACGTGAATCACTTCAAAAATTGCAGCGTTTATGACAAGGAAAAAATTCTGTAGAAGAATATTATCGGGATACAAGCGGCTTGATTAGATGTGGTATTGTTGAGGAGAATGAATTATGCTTGCACGTTTTCAGGTGGATTAAATAGAGATTGACCATTCTAGACTATAAGATTATAATAATATCCTTTCGTTTATTCCATCTTGCTTGTACATTTGAGCGTGAAGTCAGGGATCGGCGAGCATTGGCGGACTAACTTTTACGCAGTCGACCTTCATCATGGACACGTGCATCATCTACTTCCAGTTACGCTACGGCACCTCCGTCGGTGCCACCTCCAACCGTGATACAAGCGAGGCACAACCACCACTATCTACCAAGAGCACACCGGACCTGCCTGAGCTCTTCTTCTTCCATAAACGTCAACAGGGCACACAAGTGATATTATTTGTGCGTCGTTGTAAGGGAAGAGGACATTTTGAGAGAATGCAAATCTCAGCGTGTGATGATTGCTACTGAGGATGGTGGGTATGAGTCCGCTAGTGACTATGATGAGGAGACTTTGGCTCTTATACACATGAGGAACACGTTGGAGATGATTGATCATGAGACACAATACATAGGCTGCTGAAGATCTTGACAGGTATGAATGTTTAGTTGCTCAACGTGTTTTGAGTGTGCAGGTTACACAAGCTGAGCAAAATCGGAGGCATAATTTGTTCCATACAAAGGGAGTTGTGAAGGAGCGTTCATTCGCGTCATCATAGATGGAGGGCTGCAACAACTTGGCTAGCATGGAGATGGTGGAGCTATCTCTCACCACAAGACCACATCCACATCCTTACTACATTCAATGGTTCAACAACAGCGGCAAGGTTAAGGTAACACGTCTCTTGTTAGGTGTGCATTTTAGTATCTCCACATATCTGATTATGTTGATTGTGATGTGGTACCTATGCAACATGTTCCTTATTACTTGGTAGACCATGGCAATTTGATAAAATTCTGTACACCATGGTAGAAACAATCAGTACTCTTGTTCATAAGGATAAAAATATTACTTTGCTTCCTGACTCACGAGTCCATTTTGAAAGATGATATTAATAGAGCTAATAAAGCAAAACAGGAGAAAATAAGTGAAAATCAGATTGTGGCAAAAGAATTTGAGCAACATATGAAGCCTAATAGTAAACCATCTAGTGTTGCTTCGAAATTAAATTGAAAAGTGATGAGGACATCAATACCATTGTTACACCCAGCCCCTCTTTGCTATACATCTTGGACCAATTACTAGAGCTCGCGCGCCAACTAAATTACCAGTACTTTCGTTTCTTGGTAATGATTCTAATATTCATGAGAATAGTGCTGCCTAAATTGGATACATTTGTTTTGCTTACAAATGAAGGGCCTAGCTTGGAGAGGATGAACATTGGAGCAACAACAAGCATGGAGATGATGGCATCAAGAGGACAAGAATGGTTACAATGGGCTAGGCTGTAAATGCATACATTAGTATAGGCTATTTTTAGAGTCTAGATATATTGTGGAAACAAGAGATAGGGTTAGTTTGGGACCCCCTCCACCAAGGGCCACGAAATTCTCCCCTCTTCCTCCATATATACAGCCCTTAGGGCACGTTTAGACTTTGGGTTTTGTTTAGATCAAAGTTAGCCATAGCTGCAACCCGCGTACTTCATTTGTGTTCAGCGACAGACAAAGGCGTCCACAGAACCCCACCTTGATCAATAAAGCTTTCATCTTATATACGCAATATCTAGATTGCAATCTCAGTTTCTTGCTTGTTCTTCGTTTGCTTCGAAATAGACCCTCGTGGTCAAGTTGATCGTGCTCCAGTGTCAATAACCTCTCGGTTGGTTTAGCGATTGCTAAAGTAGCGGCGTCCTCGCCTTCGTAGTCGGATCGCCAAAATTAAACTTCCACCGCGAAATCCACCATCTCATCGAAAGGCAGGGACACTGCTTCTATCAAGTGGTATCAGTTTCCGGGTTGCTCGGTGAGATTTCGGTTCGTAGTTTAGATCGATCTGTTCTTCATACCTACAGTCCACGAAAAAGCCAAAAAATTAGGGTTAGGTCATCATATCCGAACCAACTGAGCCTTTGCATAATCTTTACGTATTTGCGTTGTTGAATTTGCGGTTGCATAAATGGGTGTCTAGTTCTTCTTAGAGTCTAGTCTTTTAGAGTTTGAGTTCGGTCATAAGTTGTCGCATGCCGCTTTTATCATCATCGCCTGCCATCTACCACCATTATCATACGCTTGAATCCGTATCCATATACCACCACTGCCATATACCACCACCGTTGCCATAACCACCACCATATATCCACCACCAATCCGAGTTCCTTGCGTATTGATTTGTTTCAGGATCCATCTAATTTCCGATTCGTGTTTCCTTATGCGGTAGGTTTAGTTCCTGCAATCTTTTGCCTGCATGAAGAGGTTGGTTTCAAAAAAAAAATTTGGTCGAAAAAAATTTGGTGAAAAATTTTGAGACACTACGCCATTATAGTGTTTTTGGCAAAAAAAAAGCGGCATAAAAAAAGCATACGGGATAAAAATTTTTCGCTATCCTATTTTTAGGTGTTTCTAAGCGTATTGAGCATTCGCCGTTATAGAAGTTTTTGACCCGTTTCGATTTTAAGGTCAGGCGTCGAAAAAAAAATTAGTCGAAAAAATTTGGTGCCCATCCTCGTTTATTTGGGGAAGAGTTTTGAGACACTCGCCATTATAGTGATTTTTATAAAAAAAAAAAAGCGCAAAAAAAAAAGCAGCGCAAAAAAAAAAAGAAAAAAAATTCAAGTGTGCTTTTCCTTTGTTTCGTGCAGCGCCATGATTTTGTTAGTGTTCTAGGCTCGCGTCTCTGCACGGTCTAGCCTAGGACCAACCTGACCGTCGTTGGCGTTTATTCAACTTTGCATCTCTGATTTGATTATTCTTGACCTTTTTGCTACCATATTATAAGCCTTCCAGCTCCACATACATCTCGTCGATGCGTTTGATTCTCCACTGTGTCGCTATAGCCAAGCTTTCCGGTATTCCTAGGCTAGATGATATGCTGATGAATTAGTGGCTCTATTATTCTCCAAAGTTGATTTCGTAGTGGATACCATCAAATTAGTATGAAATTGGGAGATGAATGAAAAGCAGCATTTAAAACTAAGTTTGGATTATATGAGTGGTTAGTCATGCCTTTTGGGTTAACTAATGCACCTAGTACTTTCATGAGATTAATGAGCGAAGTTTCGTGTGTTTTCATTGGACGATTTGTGGTAGTCTATTTTGATGATATCTTGATTTATAGCAAATCTTTGGAAGAACATTTGGAACATTTACGTGCTTTGTTTTAATGCTCGTGATGCGTTTGTCTGGTAACCTTGGGAAGTGCACCTTTGCACCGACCGAGTATCTTTTCTTAGCTATGTTGTTACTCCATAGGAATTGAAGTTGATAAAGCCAAGATTGAAGCTATTGAGAGTTGGCACGGCCAAAGCAGTCACAAGTGAGGAGTTTCCTTGGCCTCGCTGGTTTCTATAGGCGTTTTGAGAGATTTCAGCACCATTGCTGCACCTCTCAACGAGCTTACAAAGAAGGATGTGCCTTTTGTTTGGGGTACCGCTGGGAAGAAGCCTTCAGGTGTTAAGCTAAGTTGACACATGCTCCTTTACTCCAACTTCTGATTTTAATAAGACTTTTGAGCTTGAATGTGATGCTAGTGGAATTGGATTGAGGCGTGTTATTACAAGATGGCAAACCTGTTGCATACTTTCTGAAAAATTGAGTGGGCCTAGTCTGAATTACTCTACTTATGATAAGAATTATATGCTCTTGTTAGGACTTTAGAAACATGGCAACATTATTTATGGCCCAAAGAATTTGTTATACATTCTGATCATGAATCTTTGAAACATATTAAAGTCAAGCTAAACTGATAAATGAGACATGCTAAATGGGTTGAATTCATTGAGACTTTCCCTTATGTCATTAAACACAAGAAGGGTAAAGAAAATGTTATTCTTTGATGCATTGTCGATAATATACTATGCTTTCACAACTTGACTTCAAAATATTTGGTTTGGAGACCATCAAAGATCAATATGTATATGATGCTGATTTTAAAGATGTATTGCAGAATGTAAGAAGGAAGAACATGGAACAAGTTTATGCGTTAATGATGGATTTGTGTTCCGTGCTAACAAGCTATGCATTCAGCTAGCTCCGTTAGTCTTTTGTTGTTGCAGGAGGCGCATGGAGGAGGACTAATGGGACACTTTGGCGTGAGGAAGGCGGAGGGCGTGCTTGCATTTCTTTTGGCCAAAGATGAGGCGGGATGTTGAGTGTTTGTTGCTCGCTGCACTACATGTCGAAAGCTAAGTCACGACTCAATCCTCATGGTTTATATATGCCTTTGCACGTACCTAGTGTTCCTTGGAGGATATATATGATGTGGTGGAACCCTAATTAAATCGATCTTTCACGTTTGGAGGATCCTCGGGAACACGATGAACACGGGGAAGAGCGGAGAGAAAATCTGAGGGAAACACTCAAGAACAAGTCCAAATCACACATCACTAGACAATCAAACACAAGATCACAAGGTACATGAACAACAAAGGGAAAGATACAAGGTAAGGTTCATCTCCAAGCGGAGGTCTTGATGATATCCTAGATGGATCTTCTTTGTGTGGAAGATGTGGCATCGTTGGTCTTCTTCTTGGTGATGTTGAAGTGTCAAGACTTTGGAGACAACAAGAGGCGGGCTTGTATCTTCATGCATAAAGACTTGATCATCTTCATCCTCGTTGATCTTGGGGTGCATGGCCACTTGCTCAATAAGCGTCCATTTCATCTTCACTCATTGGTCGTGGAGGTGCCATCATCGTTGAGTATCATGATGCGCTTTTGGTGCATTCATATGACTTGTGGCCTCGGCGCACGCCGATAATAAAACACTTGAAGAGCTTGTCTTGCCGGTCTCATCGGTTGGAGTAGAGGATGAAGCCAGCGGCTTGTAGTTGCTTGTAGTAGGAGGAAGACTTGAACTTGTAGAAGTTTTCTTGTAACTTGACTTGTCGTCGTTGCTTGAAAAGGCTTGGTTGATGTCGAAGTTGGAGTAGTTATTGAAACTTGGTTGTTGGAGAGGCCGTATGTCTTGGATGAGTACTTGGCGTGCTTGAAGTCATCTTGCACTTGTCGTTCGCCTTTGTAGCTTGGTGCACGAGCTCAATGAGGTTGGAGTAGGGTTGGAAGTCGGCGATCTTCTTGATGGGATGGTTGAGTCCATTCAAGAATGCGATGCCATTGTTTGCTCATCATCTTCCTTGACATTGGCTCGAATCATGGCAATCTCCATTTCTTTGTAGTATTCTTCACACTCTTTGTTCCTTGCTTGAGAAGTTGTAGCTTCTTGAGAGATCACAGGTTGTAATAGGTGGGCACAAAGCGTGCTCTCATGATGAGGACATCAATACCATAGTTACATCCACAGCCCCTCTTTGTTACATATCACAGGACCAATAACTAGAGCTCGCGCACGCCAATTAAATTACAGGTACTTTCGTTTCTTGGTAATGATTCTAATGTTCATGAGAATATGATCTTGCCTAAATTGGATACATTTGTTTTGCTTACAAATGAAGGGCCTAGCTTGGAGAAGGGTGAACATTGGAGCAAGAACACGCATGGAGTTGATGGCATGCTTAAGGGATCAAAGCGGAGTTACAAGTGATGATTTCAGGACTTTGAAGCCACCATAAAGAGTGCATGAAGCCTTGGACGAAATATACAAGATGCCACTTCATAATATTAGTCCATAGGCTATTCTAGGTGTTGTCACCTTATATTAGTCGAGGCCATGTAATTTCGAAATACATTAGTATAGGCTATTTTTAGAGTCCGTGTGTGTGGGAAACAAGAGATGGGGTTAGTTTGGGACCCCTCTACCAAGGGCCACGAAATTCACCCTCTTCCTCCATATATACACAGCCCTTAGGGCACCGTTTAGACTTAGGTTTTGTTTAGATTAAAAAGTTACGCCATAGCTGCAACCCGGCGTGCCGTTTGTGTTCCACGAGCGAGACAAAGGCGTCACGAACCCCACCTTGATCAATAAAGCTTTCCTCTTATATTACAATATCCAGTTGCAATCTTAGTTTCTTGCTTGTTCTTCATTTGCTGCGAAGCAGACCCTGCGTGGTTAGGTTGATCGTGCTCGGTGGTCAATAACCTCGGAGTTGGTTTAGCGATTGCTAAGGCGCGGCGTCCTCGCTGCGTTAATAGTCGGATCGTCAAAGTCGACTTCATCAAAAGCGATAGCCATCATCTCATCGAAGGCGGGACACCTTCGCCTCTATCAAGTGGTATCAGATTTCGGGTTGCTCGGTGAGATTTTACAGATTTTTCCGTAGTTTAGATCGATGCATTCTTCATACCTATAGTCCACGAAAAAGCCACAAAAAAATTAGGGTTAGTTCATCCCATAGAACCAATCGAGCCTTTGCATAATCTTTTACGTATTTGCTTTGTTGAATTTGCGGTTGCATCGTCGTGTCAAGTTGCTGGTCTTAGCGTCTAGTCTTTTAGAGTTTGAGTTCTATTCACGAGGTTGTCACGTCGCGCTGCCATATACCACCACCACATATTCACCGCCAATCCGAATCCATATCGCCACCACATATCCGCGCCATCACGCCCATCAAGTCCACACCGCAACATATATCCGCCACCATCCGAGTTCCACAGTTCATCTGCGCCACCGATCCAAGTTCCACGATTCATCTCGCCACGGTCCTAGTCCGAGTCCGATAATTGTTGCATTGTTCTCGATTTCCGGATCACGCGATACTCCAGAAGTCGTGGCAATGAGAGGACTCCCCAACTTCGAGCCATCCATGGAAGAAAAATAGTTCGGTTTCAAAAAAAAACTAAGTCACGGAAAATTGCAGCTAGGCAGTTTTAGACCATTTGTAAACTTTTTGAAAAAAAATTTGTTGCGGAGCAAAAAAAAAGAGAAAAAAAGTGCAAAAAAAAGGAAAAAAAAGAAAAAATTCAGAGTGTGCTCCTCCCTTGTTTACGTCTTGTGCCGTGATTTTGTTGGTGTTCTGGCTCGCGTCTCTAGCACGATCTAGCCTAGGACCGACCTGATCGTCTGCGTCGTTGGCGTTTATTCAACTTTGCATCTACTGAATTGATTATTGCTGACCCTTTTGCTACCATATTATAATCCTTCCAGCTCCACATACATCTCGTCGTCGTTGGACTCTCCACAGTAATCGCTCTATCCAAGCTTTGAGAGTTTTGACTTCTAGCAGGTTGCCGATCACCTTTTCTTTTGGTAAGAACTAGTAAAATTTGAGATTTGCTTGTGGTTTGTATCCACCACACCACCACCACCACTTCTGGTAGTCTGTAGGATCATATTCTTGTGTGTTTCTCTTCTTGCTAACAATGGCGGGATCACAAGCCGATGAGGCTGATTGGGAGAACTGAGACAAAGCTACTACCTCGTAAACTAATATAAGAGCATTTAGATCACTAAAGTAGTTATCTAAGCGCTCTTATATTAATTCTGAGGAAATACATGATAAGTTCGACAAATGATGATTGGGACGAGGTGCAAGATGTGCTAAGCAGTTTGTGAGGCCATGGAGAAGATAGATGGCATTGAGAAGAGTTTGAAACAAAGCTTGATAGCAAGTTTGATGAATTGCTCGCGTTTTCCACAACCACCCGGCTGCACCTATCTCACCTCTTGCAGCGACAACAACGCCCCATTCGAATCGGTATGGGCGAGCTAAGCGAAGTTCCTATTGAGCAGGACAAAATTCTGGTGCAGCTGCTCTGCTGCATTGGTGTACGTGGCTCCCCCACTCTACTTCTTGCTTTGATGCGGAGGAGGATGATGAGTATCACGAGGCGATTATGAGGATGAGGTTGATCAACATCAGAACTACGTGCAACCACCACACCACAACCACGGAGTCGTCCACATGCAAATAATGGCAATGTTAGGGCTCCCCTCAGTGCAGATCATGACCATCTCCCTAAGCTGAAATTGAATATTCCACCATTTGAGGTAGATATGTTCACGATATATATCTTACTTGGGAGTTAGAAAGCTGAACAACGATTTACATGTTTACAATATCACGAGGAGAGGCGTGTTCTGCTGCTGTTTGTGCTTTCACTAGCTTTGCATGTGTTTGGTGGTGCGAACATTGTAGATTATATCCTGTTCCGACTACTTGGGCTGCTTTGAAAACTGCTATGCGTGCTCGTTGGGTTCCACCATATTATCAACGTGAATCACTTCAAAAATTGCAGCGTTTATGACAAGGAAAAAATTCGTAGAAGAATATTATCGGGAATTACAAAGCGGCTTGATTAGATGTGGTATTGTTGAGGAGAATGAAGCTATGCTTGCACGTTTTACGGGTGGATTAAATAGAGATTCAGACCATTCTAGACTATAAGGATTATAATAATATCCTTTCGTTTATTCCATCTTGCTTGTACAATTTGAGCGTGAAGTGCAGGATCGGCGGGCATTGGCGGCGGACTAACTTTTACGCGGAGTCGACCTTCATCATGGACACCACATGCATCATCTACTTCCCACGTTACGCTACACGGCACCTCCGTCGGGTGCCACCTCCAACCGTGATACAGCGAGCACAACCACCACTATCTACCAAGAGCACACTGCCGGACCTACCTGAGCTCTTCTTCTTCCATAAGCGTCAGCAGGGCACACAAGTGATATTATTTGTAAATCGTTGTAAGGAAGAGGACATTTTGCGAGAGAATGCAAATCTCAGCGTGTGATGATTGCTCTTGAGGATGGTGGGTATGAGTCCGCTAGTGACTATGATGAGAGACTTTGGCTCTTATTACACATGAGGAACACGTTGGAGATGATTCGATCATGAGACACAATACATGGCTCTGAAGATCTTTGGCAGTATGAATGTTTAGTTGCTCAACGTGTTTTGAGTGTGCAGAGTTACACAAGGTGAGCAAAATCGGAGGCATAATTTGTTCCATACAAAGGGAGTTGTGAAGGCGTTCTATTAAGCGTCATCATAGATGGAGGAGCTGCAACAACTTGGCTAGCATGGAGATGGTGGAGAAGCTATCTCTCACCACAAGACCACATCCACATCCTTACTACATTCAATGGTTCAACAACAGTGGCAAGGTTAAGGTAACACGTCTACTGTTCGTGTGCATTTTAGTATCTCCACATATCTCTGATTATGTTGATTGTGATGTGGTACCTATGCAAGCATGTTCCTTATTACTTGGTAGACCATGGCAATTTGATAAAAATTCTGTACACCATGGTAGAAACAATCAGTATACTCTTGTTCATAAGGATAAAAATATTACTTTGCTTCCTATGACTCCTGAGTCCATTTGAAAGATGATATTAATAGAGCTAATAAAGCAAAACAGGAGAAAATAAGAGTGAAAATCAGATTGTGGCAAAAGAATTTGAGCAACATATGAAGCCTAATAGTAAACCATCTAGTGTTGCTTCAAATTAAATTGAAAAGTGATGAGGACATCAATACCATTGTTACACCCACAGCCCTATTTGCTATACATCTTGGACCAATTACTAGAGCTCGCGCCTATCAACTAAATTACGGTACTTTCGTTTCTTGGTAATGATTCTAATGTTCATGAGAATATGATCTGCCTAAATTGGATACATTTGTTTTGCTTACAAATGAAGGGCCTAGCTTGGAGAAGGATGAACATTGGAGCAACAACAAGCATGGAGATGATGGCATGCAGAGAGAGGACAAGAATGGAGTTACAAGTGATGACTTCAGGACTTTGAAGCCACCATAATAAGTGCATGAAGCCTTGGACAGAAATATACAAGATGCCACTTCATAAATTTCGTCCAGAGGCTATTCTAGGTGCTCGTCACCTTATTATTGGGCCAGGCCATGTAATTTCGAAATACATTAGTATAGGCTATTTTTAGAGTCCGTATGTGTGGGGAAACAAGAGATAGGGTTAGTTGGGACCCCTCCACCAAGGGCCACGAAATTCTCCCTCTTCCTCCATATATACAGCCCTTAGGGCACCGTTTAGACTTTGGGTTTTGTTTAGATCAAAGTTCGCCATAGCTGCAACTTGGCGTACTTCATTTGTGTTCAACGACCGGACAAAGCGTCAGAACCCCACCTTGATCAATAAAGCTTTCATCTTATATTCGCAATATCTAGATTGCAATCTCAGTTTCTTGCTTGTTCTTCGTTTGCTGCGGGAAATAGACCCTCGTGGTCAGGTTGATGCGTGCTCCGGCGTGGTCAATAACCTCTCGGAGTTGGTTTAGCGATTGCTAAGGCGCGGCGTCCTCGCGCTTCGTGGTCGGATGCCAAAGTCGACTTCCACCAAAGCGAAATCCACCATCTCATCGAAAGGCAGGACACCTCTGCTTCTATCAAGTGGTATCAGTTTCCGGGTTGCTCGGTGAGATTTCTGAGTTTTCGTAGTTTAGATCGAGTCCATTCTTCATACCTACAGTCCACGAAAAAGCCAAAAAATTAGGGTTAGGTCATCATATCCGAACCAACTTTGAGCCTTTGCATAATCTTTTACGTATTTGCGTTGTTGAATTTGCGGTTTGCATCGTCGTGTCTAGTTCTTGGTCTTAGAGTCTAGTCTTTTAGAGTTTGAGTTACGGTCATAAGTTGTCACATGCCTTTCATCATCATCGCCCACCATCTACCACCACCGCTTATCGCCACCGCTTGAATCCGTATCCATATACCACCACGCTGCCATATACCACCACCGTTGCCATATACCACCACCATATATCCACCACCAATCCGAGTTCCTTGCGTATTCGATTTGTTTGGGATCCATCTAATTTCGATTCGTGTTTCCTTATGCGAGTAGGTTTGGTTCCTGCAATCTTTTGCGTCGTAGAAGGTTGGTTTCAAAAAAAAAATTTGGTCGAAAAAAAAAATTTGGTCGAAAAAATTTTGAGACACTCGCCATTATAGTGTTTTTGGCAAAAAAAAAGCAGCAGCAAAAAAAAAAGCATACGGGATAAAAATTTTTGGCTATCCTATTTTTAGGTGTTTCTAAGCGTATTGAGCGGTCGCCGTTATAGAAAGTTTTTTTGACCCGTTTCGGTTTTTAGGTCGGTCGAAAAAAAAAAATTGGTCGAAAAATTTCGTGCCCATCCTGTCGATTTGACACAGGAAGAGTTTTGAGACACTCGCCATTATAGTGATTTTTCTTAAAAAAAAAAAAGCGCAAAAAAAAAAAAGCAGCAAAAAAAAAAAGCGAAAAAAAATTCAGTGTGCTTTTCCTTTGTTTTCGTGCAGCGCCATGATTTTGTTAGTGTTCTAGGCTCGCGTCTCTAGCGCAGTCTAGCCTAGGACCAGCAGTGATACCGTCGTTGGCGTTTATTCAACTTTGCATCTCTGATTTGATTATTCTTGACCCTTTTGCTACCATATTATAAGCCTTCCACTCCACATACATCTCGTCGATGCGTTTGATTCTCCACAGTGTCGCTATAGCCAAGCTTTCCGGTATTCCTAGGCTAGATGATATGCTTGATGAATTGGTGGCTCTACAATATTCTCCAAAGTTGATTTGCGTAGTGGATACCATCAAATTAAGTATGAAATTGGGAGATGAATGAAAACAGCATTTAAAACTAAGTTTGGATTATATGAGTGGTTAGTCATGCCTTTTGGGTTAACTAATGCACCTAGTACTTTCATGAGATTAATGAGCGAAGTTTCGTGTTTTCATTGGACGATTTGTGGTAGTCTATTTTGATGATATCTTGATTTATAGCAAATCTTTGGAAGAACATTTGGAACATTTCGTGCTGTTTTTAATGCTCTCGTGATGCGTTTGTGCAGTAACCTTGGGAAGTGCACCTTTTGCACCGACCGAGTATCTTTTCTTGGCTATGTTGTTACTCCATAGGGAATTGAAGTTGATAAAGCCAAGATTGAAGCTATTGAGAGTTGGCGCAGCCAAAGCAGTCACACAAGTGAGGAGTTTCCTTGGCCTCGCTGGTTTCTATAGGCGTTTTGTGAGAGATTTCAGCACCATTGCTGCACCTCTCAACGAGCTTACAAAGAAGGATGTGCCTTTTGTTTGGGGTACCGCACGGGAAGAAGCCTTCACGGTATTGAAAGCTAAGTTGACACATGCTCCTTTACTCCAACTTCCTGATTTTAATAAGACTTTTGAGCTTGAATGTGATGCTAGTGGAATTGGATTAGGGCGTGTTATTACAAGATGGCAAACCTGTTGCATACTTTTCGAAAAATTGAGTGGGCCTAGTCTGAATTACTCTACTTATGATAAAAATTATATGCTCTTGTTCGGACTTTAGAAACATGGCAACATTATTTATGGCCCAAAGAATTTGTTATACATTCTGATCATGAATCTTTGAAACATATTAAAAGTCAAGCTAAACTGAATCGTAGACATGCTAAATGGGTTGAATTCATTGAGACTTTCCCTTATGTCATTAAACACAAGAAGGGTAAAGAAAATGTTATTCTTTGATGCATTGTCTAAATCGCTATACTATGCTTTCACAACTTGACTTCAAAATATTTGGTTTGGAGACCATCAAAGATCAATATGTATATGATGCTGATTTTAAAGATGTATTGCAGAATTGTAAAGAAGGAAGAACATGGAACAAGTTTATCGTTAATGATGGATTTGTGTTCCGTGCTAACAAGCTATGCATTCCAGCTAGCTCCGTTCGTCTTTTGTTGTTGCGAGGCGCATGGAGGAGGACTAATGGGACACTTTGGCGTGAGGGAAGGCGGAGGGCGTGCTTGCTACACATTTCTTTTGGCCAAAGATGAGGCGGGATGTTGAGTGTTTGTGCTCGCTGCACTACATGTCGAAGCTAAGTCACGACTCAATCCTCATGGTTTATATATGCCTTTGCACTGTACCTAGTGTTCCTTGGGAGGATATATGATGTAGGGTGGAACCCTAATTAAATCGATCTTTCACGTTTGGAGGGATCCTCACGGAGAACACGATGAACACGGGGAAGAGCGGAGAGAAATCACAAGGAAACACTCAAGAACAAGTCCAAATCACACATCCACTAGACAATCAAACACACAAGATCACAAGGTACATGAACAACAAAGGGAAAGATACAAGGTAAGTTCATCTCCAAGCGGAGGTCTTGATGATATCCTAGATGGATCTTCCCAAAAGGGTCTTGATGATATCATGAGGATCTTCTCACATGGAGGTCTTGAACTCCATGGGAGTGAAATCTCTCTCTCTCAAGAGTAGAGGTAGGAGCAAAGCTCACCTAAGAATGAGCTATCATATTTGCTAACCCTAGAAAGGAGGTGGAGGTGGTCTATTTATAGTCTAAGCCACGAAGGGGTAAGTGAGAGGGGTTTACATGGGCCCTAGGCCCGCTCTCGTGGCAATGCTGATAGTACCGTGCCGAAGTGATAATACCGCGAGGTCATGATAGTACCGCTTAGGTTGCCGGTAGTAATACGCTTCGTGCGACTTTAGTACCGTAGGTGGAGGCGGTAGTAGGGAGGCGGTAGTTCCGCTTGTGTGAGTAGTACTGCTGGAGGAAGCGGTAGTACCATGCGGTCTGTGATAATACTGCAGAGGTCGTCTGTAGTACTGCATGAGGGTCTGGAGCTTCTTCCTCCTTCTCTTCCATGCTTCTCTTGCGGATGGTGTAGTTGTTCCTTGCGCTTGCACTCCTCCTCGTCGTCTGTAGTGTTCCGACAATACCTATGCATGCACACGGGTGGCGTGTCAAGTAGTATACCATCCTCGAAGAGGTCAAGTGAACACGATGTAAAGGAGAAGATTCACCTTTATGTATGAGAAGTAGAGTCATACGTGTCACTTTAAGCGGACTCTTGACATGGTGATGACCGTAGGATGCTCCGCATCATCCCTCCCCTTGGAAAGATCCGACCTCGGATCGAAATCCAAATCACCATGGGAAAGAGGCGATGTAAATGGTGTAGAAGTGGGCGATCACCCAGCATTAAATCATCTTGTAGTTCCAAAGGGCACTCTCAATGTCGCACCGTCTTGTAATTCCTTCAAAACTAGCAAAGATAACAAGCACTTGGAAAAACAAATGTGGTTGTCGCTAAAGCAAAACCAAGCATTCAAGAGGTGATTCACCCAACAAGTGTTGTCATCACGCATAGCATATGGTTTGACAAAGAAGTGTGTCATGGCATTTGAGCATATAAATTGAGCACAATCAAGTATATCATGGGAACAAGCTAGCAAATGGGAGGTCAAGATGCAAATATATGTGATAAGAGGACAAGCATCTACCTCAAGCTCATAGCAAGCATGCATAAAGTGCTCAATGAGCGGTCTATGGTAGGCATAAGAGTCATTCACAACACCAAAGATAGTGAAATGTCTAAACACATGTGGAAAGTGCAAGACAATCCAAGCATAATGTGCATATGGTGTAGTGAAGATATCGTAGCACTCAACACAATGGAAAGAGCAATTGTTCAACATGTGTGAGGCAATCAAGTCAATCATGTGACAAGCAAAGGAACATGGCATATGTGAAGAAATGGTATTGGTGCAACCAACCATATGATAGTAGCAAGTAGTCCAAGAATTGGATGCAACACACAAGGTATATATGTCATGAAGCATGGAAATGTGGCAATCATGGTGAAAGCAATATCTCGAACATGCGTGCAAATGGTGCAAGCAACACATGAAGTATGATCCACAATATCCAAGCTCAAGAAGGATGTCACCTTGAAAGTGTGTCCTTGTGCATTCTTCACAATGCGAAGTGGTAGGAAGTATGGTGTAGAAGCGAGTTGTGGAAGAATCTATGAGGCTCGCTCTCAAGAGCTCGAATGGTCAACTCACGTGAAGTGGAAGTCGTCTGAAATCCAAGTATCCTACACATGCACACAACAAAATAAAAGCGTATCGCATGGTAGATAAACACATCATCCATCATGATGGTTCTCTTCTCTTGCACATAACCATTAGAAGGACAAGTGCATGAATAATATGATGCAACCATGGCGATATTCAAGGCACTAGGTATATGGTGCAAGAGGTAAGACAAGCATGCTTCACAAAATTGTGTCAAAATCTCCAAATATATGCGAGAATGCTATGGGGCAATCTCATGAACAAGAAGAGAATCATTGTTGCACTCAATACATGGCAAATCATCTAGCATGAGAGATGCAACACATGGACATATATGACCGAAGCAATATGAATTATATGCAAAGCATATAGATGGTTGTCATCAACGCATGAGATGAGCAAGTATGACACAAGAGACAACGCATGTGAGAGGCATGAGCATATATGTCATCAACCCAAGAAAGCAAGTAGTGGAACATGGGTGATGCAACATAGCAAGCAATCATAGCAATCAAGTCAAGTATGCTAGTAGTGCGAAGATCGACATACTAGAATGAATCATGGGAAACATGTCCTTGGTGCAAATAGTGGACATGAATAATGCACAAGTCATAGCACAAGTATGAAAGCAAGATATGAGTACAATATCATGAATGTATTGGCGAGAGGCCATATGTGAATAGCAATGGGTCATCATGACTCTTCCAACACAACAAGCATCAATAGAATGGGGCACATGATGAACATGGCAAATGCAACAAGGATCTCCACCAAGCATGCAAATACACATAGAAGTAGCATAATGATGAAACATGGGTAGATGCAAGCAAGGGTCACAATTGCATGGCAAGGCATAGAAGCAAGCATAGCATGCAAAGTGAACACGGTAAAATGAGCATAATGTGAGAAGTGGTAAATGGCCCATAGCCGTGTGAGAGCCAAGTAGAGGAGTTGCGCGTAGTCCTTGCTTGAAGGAGCAGTGGTAAGGATAGTCCACGGGATCCCAAATCGTCATTGCTCTCAAGAGCTCGTTTTGTCAACTCGTGGGATTGCGAGGTTGACAAGTGTTCATGGGTACCTACACAAAGAGACACAATCCAAAGAAATTGTCGCGTGGTAAATGTACACATCATCCATCATGATGTGTATGTGCGTGTGAGTTAGCACAAGATAAGCAATGCTCAAAGAAATTTGAGGCATGGTATATGAACATGTCATCCATCATGAAAGAATAGTTGTTATGTATGACACGATGGGGACACAAATTTAGAATGCAAGTATATGGCACATCAATAGTATGTTTAATCATGGGGAGCATATGGTGCACACAATTATGGGGATCATGCAATGGAAGGATGGATCAAAATCTCCTAACATGTATGAGGAAACTATGGGGTCTCCTCATGAACAACATTGGAAACATCATATGGAGAAAATGGACAACATCAAAACAATGCATATCCGAAGCTAGGTGGTCATGGCATGGCATATGAGATGAATGATGCAAAGGAGCATATCAATATCATCACAAGAAAAACAAATGCCAATAACCATGGGCTTGTCATCTATGCCATATGTGCAAATTGGGTTCATTTTAATGGCATATGCATAGTCACTATGAAGAGATTGCAAATAAGACATATGATGGATCTCATGCATAGCATATGACAAGTCAAGCGGATTATCAAACATGGCGTGACCTAAGAATTGTCACAAGAAATCCTATGTAACATGGCATCACAACTAATAGACTCCACATGAGAATCATCGTACTCATCATAAATGGGCAAATCATCACATGGGAAATCATACTAGAATGAAGCAAGGTACTAGGTGGATCAACATCATGCAAGCAATCAATCTCGAGAAAGTCCACTAGTGGGACTAGAGCATCACTGTCACCTTTGTTACCTTTGTCATTCCACTCAAGTGGTGTAGGTGAGGTGGGAAAGACCAAATGGTGGTCATCTTCATCTTGATGGAACCATGTGGGGTGCATCATATTCCACCATGGCCATCATCTTGTCCAAAGGGAGGGCAGAAGTAAATCGAGGATCGGCTCGTCTTCATAAATGGGACCTAGCACCAAATGAGGAGACACAATAGAGGTAGAGGTCAAGTTGTTAGAAATGCAAATGGCCTCCACGAGACCTATCTACTATCTCACTCTCTATGTGGTGGTTCACTCACTCCCTCAAAATAGGTGCACTCAAACTCACGTATGGTGGAGTCACTCATCTCACTCAAGTGGTGGGGTTGTGGCTCTCCTCACATGGGTGTGGCAACTCATCATATATGGGGCTAGTGGTGAAGTCACTCTCACTCTCAATATGGTGGCACAAGTCACTCAAGTCATCATACGTCGCCGTGGTGAAGGAAGATCCCATGCTCAACCATCTAAATAAATAAATGCGCCGTGGATGAAGGCGAAGATGGCACATCATCACTCTCCTCCATGACCGAAGGAAAATCCCATGCTCGATCATCTCGTCACCGTCGCCGTAGATGAAGGCGAAGATGGCACATCATCACTCTCGCCTCCTAAGATGGAAGCATCATCCTTGCTCGCCACCTTGTCGCTCGCCTCCAAAGCTTGGTCCTTGAAGGTCTCCGTGGTCGAACTCGTCGCCGCACCGTCTTGAAAAAGAGTCGAGATAGACTCGGCATCATCAATGCCACAAAGAGGGATGGCGGTGAAGTCACACTTAGGAGCATCGTCTTGGGGCTTGTCGGGCTTGGACATCTTGGTGGTACTAGCCTCATGCTTGTTGTAGAGCTTGGTCGCATTGAAGTTTTCTTGGGGTGGAGAAGCCTTGGCCTTCATGAGTTCTTGTTCCGCCTTGAGAGCACCAATGTAGTAGTCGTCGATGGACTTGTAGTTCTTGAGGGCGATGGTCTTGGAGATGTCGTTGTGCAATCCCATCATGAAGTGGAACTTCATCGAAATGGAATTAAATCCACGCCCGGCTCGTCGCAAGGCAATCATCATCTCCTTGAAGTACTTGTCGATGGACTTGGATCCTTGGGTGGTGTTCTCCAATTGGCGTCGAAGTTGTTCCGTGTAGGTTGGAGGCACAAACTCTACGCATAAAGCTTTCTTCGTCTTGGGCCAACTCATGTCGTAGTACTCGAAGGTGTGTGAAGCCACCATGCCAATGCGTAGTCGTGGAAGTTTCTTGTGGCGCACTTCACTTGATCTTGGGAGGAACTTGATGTAGCTTGAGGTAGTCGTCCATCAAGCGCTCCCACTCGAGGTACTCCTCGGGTTCTTGAGTCCCATAGAAAGGAATCTTGTGGTGGATTCGAGGTCGTAGTAGCTCGTGGAAGTCGCGGACTTGAGCTTGGTAGCTTCTCTTGAGTGTAGTCTTGAGGTTCTTGTTGGCGAAGATGCCGTATGTCCGTGGCGAAGATGCCTTGAAGTCGCTTGGCGAAGATGCCAAGGAGATGGTGAAGTCGTTGGCGGTTGTTGATGTAGAGCTCTTGACCTTCACGTTCTTGGTGGTGTTGGTGTCGATGCCGATGCGATCTTGCGGAGGTGGTAGCTCGGAAGGATGTGCTCTTGGCGTCTTCTCGAAGATGAGGAAGATCGCTTGGAGGACTTGATGAGGGCCTTGATCTCCTCCATGCGCTTGTCCATCTTGGCGTCGTGGTTGTTGTTCATGGCATCGAACTCGTCGTTGTTGTTGTAGACCGAAAGTGAAATGCCTTGCCTATCCATCACAAGACTCGAGTAGAGGTGAGTAGGAAATGAGATAAACAATACCAAGTTACCTTTTCCCAATGTTGAGGATGTATCTCGTTTCACTCAATGTGAGATGAAAGAATAGTGGAATTGGTACGGACTTGTTCACTCCACCTATCAAGTAAAGCTTATGGTAGAGCTTGGTGAGGATAGTGGCACAAAATTTAATGCAAAATGTTAGCAAGAGTCAATAATGTTGAAAAGATTCACAAATTCGCAAGTGAGACAAGTAGACCAATAGCAAAGAATGGCTACGGAAACACACACGGATAGATAAATGGGGTCGTGCAACCAAGGAATGAGCTCAAAATGTGGAATCCACCAAAAAGCTTCGTGTTGCACAACTCAAGAGAGGCAGCTATACGATTGCTCAATAGGCGGATCGACACTTGTGCACAACCTATAATATGCAAAATGGATAAACTTCTATCCCAAGTATCTATGTATGTATGTTTCGGTGTTTCTCTCAAGCATGATATCATATGATGTAGATTTTGGTATGGCTCTTATGTTCAATGGGGTATGATGTTATGGCACTTGCTCACGAGCTCTTTGCTCTCTTTTTGCTTAAAAGCTTTTCTCTTTTTTTTTTTTTTTTTTCTCTATGGCTACTTTTGTACAATGCACAAACCAAGATAGCAATTGTGTATATCTGGGAACAAACTTGAGGCACAATGGATGATATGATACCAATATGATATGGTATGTATGCAATGGAAGTTATGGACCACTAATGTGCACAAATAACGTTGCGGCAATACTCAAATGGCTAGTCTCGATAGGTAAGTGGCATAAAATGGGCTGGGGTTAACAATGCAATTGCAAGGGAATATACAATGGTGTCGTCGAGGTTACCGTCCTGCGATGATGAGTGGCGGTGTTCTTGGTGTAGATACCAAGATGATGGAGACTTCGTCCTAAGTAGCGAAACACCTTAGGAAGCGGAAAAACCGCAAACTCAAAATCTCAAATGACAAATGTCAAATGGTGGTAGCGGAAGCGGTGGTGGTATGCACTTGGCAATGCGGAAGTGGGATGATGGGCTATACACGGTGTAAGAGTTGGAAGCACACGGTCCTAAGTGGCGAAACACCTTAGGAGACACAAGCCACAACTCAAACAAGCTCAAACAACTATTGGGTTAAGTTGGGTAGTCGGAAGTGTATGGTGGGTAAGGTTATGTGGAAGTGGTGGTGGTGGTGGTTGATGAAGAAGCAACCGTCCCTAAGTAGCCTAAACACCTTAGGAGACTCAAATCGCAACTCAAACAACCACTAATGCTATAAGGAACAAAATGGGTTGGGTTGCGGAAGTCGGTGGTGGTTATCACGGATGTTGTGGTGGAAGCCCTAGGCAAAGATGCCAAAATTCATCAAATGTGATGGTGTCAAATGAGGTTGGTAGTATTTTTGTGGGAAGGGGATGTCAATAGCTTCAAAACGAGCTAAGAACGTCAAAATCGGAGTTCGGATGAATTAGTTATGGGCAAAACGGTGAAACTCGGAATGCTGAAACAGTCACGTGCGGTAGTACCGCTCGGGATTTTTGTACCGCGCGTGGGACGGTAGTACCGCGCTGATGGAAACAGTAGTACCGCACCGGACTTTTGTACCGCGCGGGTTACGGTAGTACCGCACGGAGGTGCGGTAGTACCGCTCGGGTCAGGAATTTTCGTAGATTGGATCGGGACGCGATTTTGGGGCGAAATGGATGATTTCGGGGTCAAAATGGAGAGATTTCGTGGATGGAAAGTGGGAAACTTGGGAGATGCTAGATCCACTCGAAAACAAGCAAATCCATGGATCAAAATCAACAAAACATCATCAAACCAACAAATCACAAAAAATTTGGGGGCTATTTTTGGTGGGGATTTTCGGATTTAGGACGAAAACAACAAAATCAAGCTAGAAAACACAGGGGTAGGGGCTCCAAAACGTGATCAACGTGGCTCATGATACCATAATGATGTAGGGTGGAACCCTAATTAAATCGATCTTTCGCGTTTGGAGGGATCCTACGGAGAACACGATGAACACGGGGAAGAGCGGAGAGAAATCACGAGGAAACACTCAAGAACAAGTCCAAATCACACATCCACTAGACAATCAAACACACAAGATCACAAGGTGCATGAACAACAAAAGGAAAGATCAAGGTGTAGGTTCATCTCAAGCGGAGGTCTTGATGATATCCTAGATGGATCTTCCCAAAGGGTCTTGATGATATCGAGGATCTTCTCACATGGAGGTCTTGAACTCCATGGGAGTAGTAATCTCTCTCTCTCAAGAGTAGAGGTAGACAAAGCTCACCTAAGAATGAGCTATCATATTTGCTAACCCTAGAAAGGAGGTGGAGGTGGTCTATTTATAGTCTAAGCCACGAAGGGGTAAGTGAGAGGGGTTTACATGGGCCCTAGGCCGCTCTCGTGAGCAACGCAGTAATACCGTGCAGGAAATAATCTACTGTGAGGTCATGATAGTACAGCTTAGGTTAATGATAGTACCGCTTTCGTGGCGACTTTTAAGTACCGTAGGTGGAGCGGTAGTAAAGGGAGGCGGTAGTTCCATGGTGTGCAGTAGTACTGCATTGGAGGGAATGAGTAATACCATGGTCTTGTGATAGTACATGATGGTCTTGTGATAATCTGCTTGAGGTGCTGGAGCTTCTTCCTCCTTCTCTTCCATGCTTCTCTTGCGGATGGTGTAGTTGTTCCTTGGCGCTTGCACTCCTCCTAAATCGTCTGTAGTGTTCCGACAATACCTATGCATGCACGGGTGGCGTGTCAAGTAGATATCCATCCTCGAAGAGGTCAAGTGAACAGCGTGTAAAGGAGAAGATTCACCTTTATGTATGAGAAGTAGAGTGCATACGTGTCACTTGCCAGCGGACTCTTGACATGGTGATGACCGTGGGATGCTCGCATCAATATATCTATGGACTTTGTTTTAGGTTTACCTAGAACAAAGAAGGGAGGATAACATATTTGTTGTCGTGGATAGATTCTCAAAAATGGCACAGTTTATACCATGTCATAAAAGCGATGATGCTGTCAATGTTGCTGATTTGTTCTTTCGTGAAATTATTAAGCTTGCATGGTGTGCCAAATACTATTGTTTCAGATCGTGATACTAAATTTCTTAGCCACTTTTGGAGATGTTTATGGGCTAAGTTGGGGACTAAACTGCTTTTAGTACTACTTGTCACCCCCAAACTGATGGACAAACTGAAGTAGTCAATAGAACATTGTCTACTATGCTTAGGGCTGTTCTAAAGAAAAATAAGAAAATGTGGGAGGAATGCTTGCCTCATATTGAATTTGCTTATAATCGTTCATTGCATTCTACTACTAAGATGTGCCCTTTTGAAGTTGTGTATGGTTTCTTACCTCGTGCACCTATTGATTTGTTGCCTCTTCCATCTTGAGGAGAAGGTTAATTTTGATGCTAAAAAGCGTGCTGAATTGATTTTAAAATGCATGAGTTAACTAAGGAAAACATTGGCGTATGAATGCTAAATATAAACTTGCTGGAGATAAGGGTAGAAAACATGTTGTGTTTGCACCTGGAGATCTTGTTTGGTTACATTTGCGTGAGATAGATTTCCTGATTTGCATAAATCAAAGATAATGCCACGTGCTGCTGGTCCCTTTAAGGTGTTGGAGAAAGTAAATGATAATGCATATAAACTTGAGCTGCCTGCAGATTTTGGAGTTAGTCCACTTTTAACATTGCAGATTTGAAGCCTTATTTGGGTGAGGAAGATGAGCTTCCGTCGAGGACGACTTCATTTCAAGAAGGGGAGGATGATGAGGACATCAATACCATTGTTACACCCACAGCCCCTGCTGCTATACATACTGGACCAATTACTAGAGCTCGCGCACGTCAACTAAATTACCAGGTACTTTCGTTTCTTGGTAATGATTCTAATGTTCATGAGAATATGATGCTGCCTAAATTGGATACATTTGTTTTGCTTACAAATGAAGGGCCTAGCTTGGAGAAGGATGAACATTGGAGCAAGAACAAGCATGGAGATGATGGCATGCGCAAAGGAAACAAGAACAGAGTCACAAGTGATGATTTCAGGACTTTGAAACCACCATAATGAGTGCATGAAGCCTTGGACGAAATATACAAGATGCCACTTCATAAATTTCGTCCAGAGGCTATTCTAGGTGCTCGTCACCTTATTATTGAGCCAGGCCCATGTAATTTCGAAATACATTAGTATAGGCTATTTTTAGAGTCCGTATGTGTGGGGAAACAAGAGATAGGGTTAGTTTGGACCCCTCCACCAAGGGCCACGAAATTCTCCCCTCTTCCTCCATATATACAGCCCTTAGGGCACCGTTTAGACTTTGGGTTTTGTTTAGATCAAAAGTTCGCCATAGCTGCAACCAGCGTGCCGTTTGTGTTCAACGACCAGACAAAGCGTCACAGAACCCCACCTTGATCAATAAAGCATCCATCTTATATTCGCAATATCCAGATTGCAATCTCAGTTTCTTGCTTGTTCTTCGTTTGCTCGCGGAAATAGACCCTCGTGGTCAGGTTGATCGTGCTCGGCGTGGTCAATAACCTCTCGGAGTTGGTTTAGCGATTGCTAGTAGCGGCGTCCTCGCTGCGCTTCGTGGTCGGATCGTCAAAGTCGACTTCCACCAAGCGAAATCCACCATCTCATCGAAAGATGGGACACCTCTGCCTCTATCAAGATGCCACTTCATAAATTTCGTCCGGAGGCTATTCTAGGTGCTGCGTCACCTTATTATTGAGCCAGGCCCATGTAATTTCGAAATACATTAGTATAGGCTATTTTTAGAGTCCGTATGTGTGGGAAACAAGAGATGAGGTTAGTTTCGGACCCCTCCACCAAGGGCCACGAAATTCTCCCCCTCTTCCTCCATATATACAGCCCTTAGGGCACCGTTTAGACTTTGGGTTTTGTTTAGATCAAAAGTTCGCCATAGCTGCAACTTGGCGTACTTCGTTTGTGTTCAACGACCAGACAAAGGCGTCACAGAACCCCACCTTGATCAATAAAGCTTTCATCTTATATTCGCAATATCCAGATTGCAATCTCAGTTTCTTGCTTGTTCTTCGTTTGCTGCGGAAATAGACCCTCGTGGTCAGGTTGATCGTGCTCGGCGTGGTCAATAACCTCTCGGAGTTGGTTTAGCGATTGCTAAAGCGCGGCGTCCTCGCGCCTTCGTAGTCGGATCGCCAAAATCGACTTCCACCAAAGCGAAATCCACCATCTCATCGAAGGCGGGACACCTCTGCTTCTATCAAAAAGTGCATGTTTACTTGCCACTAAATCTGATATTGATGACCTAGATTTTAGCAAATCTGTTTGCTATGCTTTTGTGTGCAAAGAGGCATTATTTTCATTCGAGGGCGTGCCTTCCTCTTTGCCTCCTGCTGTCACTAACATTTTGCAGGAGTTCGCTGGCGTCTTTCCACAAGGCGTGCCACCGTGATTACCGCCTATTAGTGGGATTGAGCATCAGATTGACTTAATTCCGGTGCTTCACTGCCAAACCGTCGCCATACCGTACCAATCCAAAGGAGGCGAAGGAGATTATCGTCAAGTACAAGAGCTTCTCGACAAAGGTTATATCTGCGAATCCCTTAGTCCTTGTGCTGTTCCTATTATTCTAGTGCGAAAAAGGATGGTACATCGGCGTATGTGTGTTGATTGTAGAGGCATTAATAATATTACTATTAGTTATCGTCATCCTATTCCTAGGCTAGATGATATGCTTGATGAATTGAGTGGCTCTACAATATTCTCCAAAGTTGATTTGCGTAGTGGATACCATCAAATTCGTATGAAATTTGGGGATGAATGGAAAACAACATTTAAAACTAAGTTTGGATTATATGAGTGGTTAGTCATGCCTTTTGGGTTAACTAATGCACCTAGTACTTTCATGAGATTAATGAGCGAAGTTTCGTGCTTTCATTGGACGATTTGTGGTAGTTTACTTTGATGACATATTGATTTATAGCAGATCTTTGGAGGAACATTTGGAACATTTACGTGCTGTTTTTATTGCTCTCGTGATGCCGTTTGTTTGGTAACCTTGGGAAGTGCACCTTTTGCACCGACCGAGTGTCTTTTCTTGGCTATGTTGTTACTCCACAGGAATTGAAGTTGATAAAGCCAAGATTGAAGCTATTGAGAGTTGGCGCAGCCAAAGCAGTCACACAAGTGAGGAGTTTTCTTGGCCTCGCTGGATTCTATAGGCGTTTGTGAGAGATTTCAGCACCATTGCTGCACCTCTCAATGAGCTTACAAAGAAGGATGTGCCTTTTGTTTGGGGTACCGCTTGGGAAGAAGCCTTCACGGTGTTGAAAGATAAGTTGACACATGCTCCTTTACTCCAACTTCCTGATTTTAATAAGACTTTTGAGCTTGAATGTGATGCTAGTGGAATTGGATTAGGAGGTGTGTTATTACAAGATGGAAAACCTGTTGCTTACTTTTCTGAAAAATTGAGTGGGCCTAGTCTGAATTATTCTACTTATGATAAAAATTATATGCTCTTGTTAGGACTTTAGAAACATGGCAACATTATTTATGGCCCAAAGAATTTGTTATACATTCTGATCATGAATCTTTGAAACATATTAAAAGTCAAGCTAAACTGAATCGTAGACATGCTAAATGGGTTGAATTCATTGAGACTTTCCCTTATGTCATTAAACACAAGAAGGGTAAAGAAAATGTTATTGCTGATGCATTGTCTAAATAAGCTATACTATGCTTTCACAACTTGACTTCAAAATATTTGGTTTGGAGACCATCAAAGATCAATATGTGCATGATGTTGATTTTAAAGATGTATTGCAGAATTGTAAAGAAGGAAGAACATTGAACAAGTTTGTCGTTCTTGATGGATTTGTGTTCGTGCTAACAAGCTATGCATTCCAGCTAGCTCCGTTCGTCTTTTGTTGTTGCAGGAGGCGCATGGAGGAGGACTAATGGGACACTTTGGCGTGAAGAAGGCGGAGGCGTACTTGCTACACATTTCTTTTGGCCAAAGATGAGGCAGGATGTTGGCGTTTTATTGCTCGCTGCACTACATGTCAAAAAGCTAAGTCACGACTCAATCCTCATGGTTTATATATGCCTTTGCCTGTACCTAGTGTTCCTTGGGAGGATATATCTATGGACTTTGTTTTAGGTTTACCTAGAACAAAGAAGGGAGGATAACATATTTGTTGTCGTGGATAGATTCTCGAAAATGGCACACTTTATACCATGTCATAAAAGCGATGATGCTATTAATGTTGCTGATTTGTTCTTTCGTGAAATTATTAAACTTGCATGGTGTTCCAAATACTATTGTTTCAGATCGTGATACTAAATTTCTTAGCCACTTTTGGAGATGTTTATGGGCTAAGTTGGGGACTAAACTGCTTTTTAGTACTACTTGTCACCCCAAACTGATGGACAAACTGAAGTAGTCAATAGAACATTGTCTACTATGCTTAGGGCTGTTCTAAAGAATAATAAGAAAATGTGGGAGGAATGCTTGCCTCATATTGAATTTGCTTATAATCGTTCATTGCATTCTACTACTAAGATGTGCCCTTTTGAAGTTGTGTATGGTTTCCTACCTCATGCACCTATTGATTTGTTGCCTCTTCCATCTTGGAGAAGGTTAATTTTGATGCTAAAAGCGTGCTGAATTGATTTTAAAAATGCATGAGTTAACTAAGGAAAATATTAGCGTATGAATGCTAAATATAAACTTGCTGGAGATAAGGGTAGAAAACATGTTGTGTTTGCACGGAGATCTTGTTTGGTTACATTTGCGTGAGGATAGATTTCTGATTTGCATAAATCAAAACTAATGCCACGTGCTGCTGGTCCCTTGAAGGTGTTGGAGAAAATAAATGATAATGCATATAAACTTGAGCTGCCTGCAGATTTTGGGGTTAGTCCACTTTTAACATTGCAGATTTGAAGCCTTATTTGGGTGAGGAAGATGAGCTTCCGTCGAGGGCGACTTCATTTCAAGAAGGGAGGATGATGAGGACATCAATACCATTGTTACATCCACAGCCCCTACTGTTACATATCTGGGACCAATTACTAGAGCTCGCATGCGCCAATTAAATTACCGGTACTTTCGTTTCTTGGTAATGATTCTAATGTTCATGAGAATATGATGCTGCCTAAATTGGATACATTTGTTTTGCTTACAAATGAAGGTCCTAGCTTGGAGAAGGGTGAACATTGGAGCAAGAACACGCATGGAGTTGATGGCATGCGCAAAGGATCAAACGGAGTTACAAGTGATGATTTCAGGACTTTGAAGCCACCATAAGGAGTGCATGAAGCCTTGGACGAAATATACAAGATGCCACTTCATATTATTAGTCCATAGGCTATTCTAGGTGCTTCGTCACCTTATTATTGGGCCAGGCCATGTAATTTTGAAATACATTAGTATAGGCTATTTTTAGAGTCCGTATGTGTGGGGAAACAAGAGATAGGGTTAGTTTGGACCCCTCTACCAAGGGCCACGAAATTCACCCCTCTTCCTCCATATATACAGCCCTTAGGGCACCGTTTAGACTTTGGTTTTGTTTAGATTAAAAGTTCGCCATAGCTGCAACTTGGCGTGCCGTTTGTGTTCCACGACCGGACAAAGGCGTCCACAGAACCCCACCTTGATCAATAAAGCTTTCCTCTTATATTCGCAATATCCAGATTGCAATCTTAGTTTCTTGCTTGTTCTTCGTTTGCTGCGAAGCAGACCTTCGTGGTCAGGTTGATCGTGCTCGGCGTGGTCAATAACCTCTCGAGTTGGTTTAGCGATTGCTAAAGTAGCGGCGTCCTCGCTGCGTTAAGTGGTCGAATCGTCAAAGTCGACTTCATCCAAAGCGATAGCCACCATCTCATCGAAGGCGGGACACCCTCGCCTCTATCATCTCATGACATCCTTCATTTGAGCCCAAGTGGTGATTGGAGGTTCACCTCTTTCTTGTCGGCGCTCGAGGACTTGTTCCCACCATATGAGCACATAGTCTTGGAACTCAAGTGATGCCATAGCGATCTTCTTCTCTTCCTCATAGTTGTGCAAGCGAAAGATTTTGTCGACCTTCAATGCCCATGAGAGGTACTCTTGGGATCATTGGTTCCATTGAACTTGGGCATTGTGAACTTGAGCTTGCCATAGCGTTGCTCTTCATTGTGTTGAGGTCGAAGTTGATGATGGCGTTCTTGTCGTGGAGGTAATCATCCTCATGTTGCTCTTGGCGAGGAGAAGTCCATGATCAACTTGTTCTTGTTGACCTTGAGGTTGAGGTTGAGCTTGAGGAGCTTGACATTGCGCTTGCGGATGGTAGTTCCTCTCTTGTATTTCTTCTCGAAGTGCTTCCTCTTGATTGCGCCTTTCGCGATTGCGGTTGTCGAGCTCGAGTTGATGCTTGAAGGCGCGTTCGCCTCAAGAGCTTGTGCCGCGTTGTTGTTGTTGAAGACGTTTAGTCTCGGCGTCTTGTTGCTCTTGGTGTGGCGCTTTCGTTCTTGTTCTTGTTTGTGGCGAAGGCGTTGTCGTTCTTGTGCTTGAGCAAGCGCCATTTGGCTCGATTGAGGGCGAGGACTTCTTCATCAACTTGCTCTTGGAATTCTTGTCGTGTAGCGGGTTGCGAGATGCATAGCGGTCTTGGCCTTGGCTCGACGAAGAATGTTCGATGATGGTGTACTTGTGTCGGAGAAGAGTCGTTGGAGTGGCGACTTGAGTGGCCGTCTTGAGTGTGAAGAGGTAGAAATCGCGGTTCACCAACAAGGCGTGGATCTCGTCCATTCTTGCATCGTTCTCTTTCTTGTCGCGTCGAGTTTGTTGTCGAAATGTCAGCGTGTCGTTTCTCGGAGAGTCGCAAGTCGGTGGAGAGGTTGTCGATCGTTAAGCTCATTGCTTGTTGCTCTTGATGGAGAGCTCGTTCTTGCATAAAGAGGTGGCTCTTGGTGACGTATGATGACATGTAAATCGTCTTGCTCGATGAAGAGTGGATTTGTAGAAGAACTTGGCCTATCCATCATTTTAAGCAAATTGTGAGTGGTAGAAGGAGAAGAATGAATACCAATGTACCTTTGACGAAGTTGAAGATGAATCAAGTTCACTCAAATGCGAACACTGAAATAGCACTATTGGTACCGATCCTTGTCGATTCTCACACCTACACAAGTAAAAGCTTTTGGTGGAGTTTGGTTAGGATGGTGGCACAAAATTGATTGCAATTGTTAGCTTGACTCAAAAATGTTGAAGAAGATTTGCAAATTCGCATATGCAACAAGTAGACCAAGCAAGTAGTGGTACACGGAAACACACCGCATAAATAGATAAATGGGATTGTGCAAACCAAAAATGAGCCAAAATGTGGAATCACGAAAATGCTCTTGTTGCACAATACTAGAGAAAGGCATATACGATTGCACAATAGGCGGATCACGGGCTTGTGCACAACCTACTAGGCAAAAATGCAACGATCTCTATCCCGTATGCTATAATGATGTAAGGTGGAACCCTAATTAAATCGATCTTTCACGTTTGGAGGTGATCCTACAGAGGAACACGAAGAGCAGCGGAAGAACGAGAGGAAATCACGGGGAAAAACGAGGGAGACACTCAACCGACAAGAGATCAATCACACAAGGTCTAGATCATCGAAGCACGAGTGATACATGGTCCAAAATCAACAAAGGAAAGATACAAAGGTAGCCGTTCTTCTCCCGGAGGAGGCCTTGATGTTCTTCCCTAGATAGGGGCCTTGAATCCACGAGGGGATCTTCCTAGATAGGGGTCTTGTATCGAATGGATCTTCTCCTAGGCGGAGCTCCTGATCTCAAGAAATCTTGGTGGATGAGCAAAGGCTCTCACACACAAATATGAGCTAATCAATGCTAAGTCTCAAAGTGAGGAGGGGTTCTATATATAGAGTGCAGGCGAAGGGTACATGGGCTCAATAACAGCACTTGTCGCTGGCGGATGATCCGGACGAGGTCCGGATGATCCGGACGGTCAGATGATCGGGTGGAGTCGGATGAGCGGAGAGGTCGGCTGAGTGGCGGCGGCGGGCTGGATGTCCGGTGGGGTCCGGACGTCAGGCGAGTCCGGATGATCCGGGCCTGGGTCCGGATGATCCGGCTTCAGTAGGAGGTTCTGTTGCCTTCGGTGGAGTTAGCGGATCATCCGGACCGGGTCCGGATCATCCGAACTCTGTCCGGATCGTCCGGGCCTCTGTCGGATCGTCCGGCCTCCACTGTACTTGTGGCTTTCTCCTCTCCGTCTTCACGCATGTCTTCCGTTCGATTCTCCTTGCTTCCTAGCTTCTTCATGGTCGACTCCTTGGTGCTGAGTATGCATAGAGTTTCCGTTTGAGGTAGTAACCATGTCTCATGTGAATCGAAGGATAGTTGTGAGAGGTGATGTCACCTCGGTCTCAAGAGCTCTTGCGTGCTCGAGTCATCGGTCCTTGTGGTGTTGTAGGTGTTGATGTAGAGTCCATGGGGATGATGGAAGGATGCTCCGCATCATACTCGACGTCGACGCCGACCACGCGATTCCTTTCTATGGGACTCAACAACCCGAGGGTACCTCGAGTGGGGCGTTTGATGGGCGACTACCTCAAGCTACATCAAGTTCCTCCGAAGATCAAGTGAAGTGCATACAAGAAACTTCCATGACTACGCATTGGCATGGTGGCTTCACACACCTTGAATTACTACGACATGAGTTGGCCCAAGGCGATGAGAGCTTTCTGACGAGTTTGTGCCTCCAACCTACGGAACAAATTCGGCGCCAATTGGAGAACACCACCCAAGGATCCAAGTCCATCGACAAGTACTTCAAGGAGATGATGATTGCCTTCTGACGAGCAGGCGTGGGCGACCCCATTTCGATAAGTTCCACTTCATGATGGGATTGCTGCGACATCTCCAAGACCATCTTCCTCGAGAACTACAAGTCCATCGGCGACTACTAAATTGGTGCTCTCAAAGGCGGAACAAGAACTCATGAAGGCCAAGGCTTCTCCACCCCAAGAAAACTTCGTGG
The DNA here is from genome assembly GCA_021437245.1 of Aegilops speltoides. Taxonomy (NCBI): domain Eukaryota; kingdom Viridiplantae; phylum Streptophyta; class Magnoliopsida; order Poales; family Poaceae; genus Aegilops; species Aegilops speltoides. The sequence goes on from JAHHZJ010000326.1 coordinate 75,606, forward strand.
CGACCAAGCTCTCGACAAGCATGAGGCTAGTACCACCATGATGTCCAAGGCCGACAAGCTCCAAGGCGATGCTCCCAAGTGTGACTTCACGCCATCCCTCTTTGTGGCATTGATGATGCGAGTCTACCGACTCTTTTTCAAGGCGGTGCGGCGGCAAGTGCGACTACGGAGACCCTCAAGGACCAAGCTTTGGAGGCGGCGACAAGGTAGCGAGCAAGGATGATGCTTCCATCTTTGGGCGAGTGATGATGTGCCATCTTGGCCTTCATCTCTGGCGGCAGTGACGAGATGATCGAGCGCAGGATTTTCCCTTCGGTCATGGAGGAGAGTGATGATGTGCCATCTTGACCTTCATCCATGGCGGCAACGGCGAGATGGTTGAGCATGGGATCTTCCCTTCGACCCGCGGCTGACGTATGATGACTTGAGTGACTTTTGCCACCATATTGAGAGTGAGTGACTTCACCACTAGCCCCATATATGATGAGTTGCCAAAATTCCCATGTGAGGAGACCCACAACCCCCACCACTTGAGTGAGATGGTGACTCAACCATACGTGAGTTTGAGTGCACCTATTTTGAGGGAGCGAGTGAACCACCACATAGAGAGAGTGAGATAGTTGATAGGTCTCGTGAGGCCATTTGCATTTCTAACAACTTGACCTCTACCTCTATTGTGTCTTCTCGTTTGGTGCTAGGTCCCATTTATGATGGCCGCCGATCCTCGATGACCGTCCTCCTTTGGACAAGGCGATGGCCATGGTGGATTATGATGCACCCCCATGGTTCCATCAAGATGAAGATGACCACCATTTGGTCTTTCCCACCTCACCTACACCACTTGAGTGGAATGACAAAGGTAACATAGGTGAAGGTGATGCTCTAGTCCCACTAGCGGACATTCTTGAGATTGATTGCTTGCATGATGTTGATCCACCTAGTACCATGCTTCATGCTAGTATGATTTCCCCATGCGATGATTTGCCCATTTATGATGAGTATGATGATTCTCTTGTGGAGTCTATTAGTTGTGATGCCATGTTACATAGGATTTCCTGTGACAATTCTTTAGGTCACATCATGTTTGATAATCCGCTTGACTTGTCATATCCTATGCATGAGATCAACCATATGTCTTATTTGCAATCTCTTCATAGTGACTATGCATATGCCATTAAAATAAACCCAATTTGCACATATGGCATAGATGACAAGCCCATGGTTATTGGCATTTGTTTCTCTTGTGATGATATTGATATGCTCCTTTGCATCATTTATCTCATATGCCATGCCATGACCACCTAGCCCGGATATGCATTGTTTTGGATGTTGTCCATTTTCTCCATGTGATGTTTCCGATATTGCTCATGAGGAGACCCCCATAGTTTCCTCATACCTTTTAGGAGATTTTGATCCATCCCATCCATTGCATGATCCCAATACGTGTGTGCACCATATGCTCCCCATGAATAAACATGCTTTTGATGTGCCTTATACTTGTTTGCTCAATTTGTGTCCCCATCGTGTCATACATAACAACTATTCTTTCATGATGGATGACATGTTCCTATACGCATCAAATTTCTTTGGCGATGCCTATCTTGTGCTAACTCACATGTGCACATACACATCATGATGGATGATGTGTACATTTACCCACACACAATTTCTTTCGTTTGTGTCTCTTTTGTGTAGGTACCCATGAATACTTGTCAACCTCGCAATCCACGAGTTGACAAAGCAGCTCTTGAGAGCAATAACGATGAATTGGGATCACGTGGATTGTCTTTACCACCATTCCCTTGGCGCAAGGACTACAGCAACTCCTCTACTTGGCTCTCCTGCGGCTATGGGCCATTTACCACTTCTCACATTATGCTCATTTACCGTGTTCACTTTGCATGCTATGCTTGCTTCTATGCCTTTGCCATGCAATTGTGACTCTTGCTTGCATCTACCCATGTTTCATCATTATGCTACTTCTAGGTGTATTTGCATGCTTGGTAGAGATCCTTGTTGCTATTGCCATGTTTATCATGTGCCCCATGCTATTGTCCTCATATCTTGCTTTCATGCTTGTGCTATGACATGTGAATTCTTCATGCCCACTATTTGCACCAATGACATGATTGCCATGATCTCCTCTAGTATGTTGCATCTTCCACTACTAGCTTGCTTGACTTGATTGCTTTGATTGCTTGCTATGTTGCATCACCCATGTTCCACTACTTGCTTTCTTGGGTTGATGACATATATGCTCATGCCTCTCACATGATATATCTTGATCATTGTCTCTTGTGTCATACTTGCTCATCTCATGCGGTTGATGACAACCATCTATATGGTTTGCACATGATTCATATTGCTCCGTGTCATATATCTCCATGTGTTGCCTCTCTCATGCTAGATGATTTGCCATGTATTGAGTGCAACAATGCTTATAGTCTTGCTCATGAGATTGCCCCCATAGCATTCTCACATATGTTTGGAGATTTTGACATACTCCTTGTGAAGCATGCTTGTCTTCCCTCTTTGCACCATATACCTAGTACCTTGAATATCGCCATTATTGAATCATATTATTCATGCACTTGTGCTTCTAATGGTTATGTGCAGAAGAGAACCATCATGATGGATGATGTGTTTATCTACCATGCGCATCGTTCTTTGCCTTGTTTTACGCATGTGTAGGATACTTGGACTTGTGTCGACTTCCACTTCACGTGAGTTGACCATTCGAGTTGTTGAGAGCGAGCCTCATACATTCTACCACGACTCGCTTCTACACCACATTTCCTACCACTTGGCATTGTGAAGAATGCACAGGACACGCTTTCAAGGTGACATCCTTCTTGAGCTTGGATATTGTGGATCATACTTAATGTGTTGCTTGCACCATTTGCACGCATGTTGAGATATTAGTTGCACCCATGATAACCACATTTCCATGCTTCATGATATATATACCTTGTTTGTTGCATCCAATTCTTGGACTACATGCTACTATCATATGGTTGGTTGCACCAAGATCATTTCTTCACATATGCCATGTTCCTTTGCTTGTCACATGATTCACTTGACTGCCTCACACATGATGAACAATTGCTCTTTCTATTGTGTTGAGTGCCACACTATATTCACTACACCCTATGCACATTATGCGTGGATTGTCTTGCACTTGACCCATGTGTTTAGACATCTCATCTTAGTTGGTGCTGTGAATGATTCCTATGCCTACCATCGACCATTTGTCGAGCTCTTTATGCATGCTTGCTATGACCTCGAGGTAGATGCTTATGCTCTTGTCACACATATTTGCATCTCTACCTCACATTTACATGTTTGTCCCCATGATATCTTTGCTTGTGCTCAATTTATGTGCTTACATGCCATGTCACAATCCTTTGTCAAACCATATGCTATGCTTGATGACAACACTTGTTTGGCGAATCACCTCTTGAATGCTTGGTTTTGCACTAATGCTAAGCACATTTATTTTTCCAAGTGTTTGTTGTCCTTGCTCATTTTGAAGGAATCCCAAGGCAGTGCGACATTGGAGAGTGCCCATTGCGAGTTTGAAGATGGCGAGTACTTGGTCAACGTCCACTTCTTCATGGCAAAGCCATCTCTTTCCCATGGTGATTTGGTTTTCGATCCGAGGTGGATCTTTTCCAAGGGAGGGATGATGCGGAGCATCCTACGGTCATCACCATGTGAAGAGTCCATTTGGCAAGTGACACGTCGACCTCTACTTCTCATACATAAAGTGATGAGGACATGACTACCTTGGATAAGACCAAAATATTGCATACATGCATATTTGTCGGTGATTTCTAGTGCAAACTATTCAATAATATATTTATGTTATCGAGAACAAAATACTTCACATACTTTTGTGTTTTGTCTAATTGCAGGTGTATGGGACATTTGTACAATCCACATATGAAGATAAGGAAAAGGAGAAGTTTAGGTGCTGTTCAAAAGTCTTCTCACGTCACTTTTGGGCCAGAGAAGATAGAGTCCAAGTCTCTCACGTTCTGGATTCAGATTCGGACTGCACAGACATACCTGACTCAAAACGTCAACAACTTTTTCATACGGACTCCGAATTGGGTGATTCTTTTTTGTTGGAAAGTAGATTTCATGCTCTTTCCAGCACAGTTGGAATCACCTTAAAATCCGTCCGGAGCGTTGAGTTATGGACGAAACAATCTGACGCTGCACCAGAATCCGAGTCAAACTACAAGTCCAAAGGTGTTACGTCACCTCCACTTGGGCCTATTAGCCTTGTACGACCTAGGGTTAGTTTTAGGCTGCCTTGGGACGTTCTCCCACCTCCTTGGCCGCCACCCTTGCTCCTATATAAGTAGATCCATCTAGTAGCTTTTCCTTGGGATTTGTTTAGTTAAAGTTAGCCATTGCAACCGTGTGCCGTTTGTGTCCAACGACCAGACCAAGACCGCTTACGGATCCCCACCTTTATCAATACTTCATACATACTCGCAATATTCAGATTGCTTTTATCATATTCTTGCTTGTTCTTGATTGCTTGCAGGAATAGACCTTCGTGGTCGAGTTGATTGTGCTCTGGCGTGGTCAATAACCTCTCGGAGTTGGTTTAGCGATTGCTAAAGCGCAAGCGTTGTGCTGCGTTTGTAGTCGGATCGTCAAAGTCATCTTCACCAAATCGATAGTTATCATCTCATCGAAGATCGGGACACCCGCCTCTATCAAGTGGTATCAGTTTTCAGGTTGCTCGGTGAGAATTTCCAGTTTTCCCTAGATTAGATTTATTTTCTTACCTATTGTCCAAGAAAAAGCCACAAAAAATGGTTAGATCTATTCACCCTTTGTCCAAGCCACTCTGAGCCTTTGCAATTTCTTTTCATTGGTTGCATTATTGAATTATCGGTTGCATCGTCGTGTTGAGTTGCTGGTCTTAGTGTCTAGTTCCTTTAGAGTTTCGAGTTCTGTTCACATTAGTCACGCCTTCGCTGCACCATTATCCCTTCCGCTGTCCACCATCCCATCTATTAATTTCCACCACGTGCTACGCGCTGTTCATTGTCATAATCATAGTTGTGGTCATTCACATCTTCGCCTGATCCAATCTGCATCTTATCTAGTTTGTCTTGAAAGAGGGGAAAAAAAGAGAGAAAAAAAGAGAGAAAAAAGGAAAGAAAAGAAAAAGAGAGCAGAAAAAGAAAAAGTGTGAGAAAAAAAAGAGAGAAGAAAAAAAAACGAATCTATCTAGAATCAATCTCGTACCTGAATTCGGATTGGAATCTGTTTTGCGCACTGTTCAGTAAAACGGGTGTATCTTCCTCATACGAACTCCGTTTTGGCTCCGTGAGTACTCAAATTGAAGCTAGCAACGAGCCGCATCTAAATAGTTGCAGAAGCAAGTTCATTATTTGACACCTCAAAATCGGCTTCTAAATAGGTCTTTTGCCCTCGAAGTTCGTGAACACAGCTTGTTCCAATTTTCAGGCCAGTTTTAGAATTCTTTGACTCCTCATATCAACTCGGAATTGAGTGATTCTTTTTGCATTGGAAAGCTTGAGTTAGTATCATTCTTTGAAAGAATTTATCAGAAAATTGGCTCAAATTTTTCAAGAGGAAAGTTGGAGAGAGTTGTTGTATATCCTGCTTGGCAGTTGTTTTTCATCATTATCTTCACTGCCGTTGTGATCTTCACTTATATCTTGCTGTCAAGAGCTACTTAGTATCCTTCATTGATGCTAGTTGTGCTACGCCGTGACCTCATTAGTGTTCTAGGCTCGCGTCTCTAGTCCGGTCTAGCCTAGGACCAGCACGATCCGTCGTTGGCGTTTATTCAACATTGCATCTTTGAATTGATTATTGCTAAATTTTTGCTACCATATATAGCCAACCCAGCTCCACATATTTCTACACCGTGTATCGTCGTTCCCCAGCAATCGCTTTACACAATCTTGAGTTACTTGACACCACTGGTTGCTGTCACCACCTGCCGCATGGTAAGAACTTGTAAGATATTGATATTTGCTTTCTTGTGAGCACTTTACAACCACATCCTAGTAGTTCATAGGAACATTATTCTCGAATTTTGTTTCTTGTTTCTACTAATCATGACAGGTTTAGGAGATAGAAGTTCTTGGACGACGAACACATCTTCACCATCACGAGTTGGGACAACACACACAAGCACATGGCCAGTTAGCTCTTTACCGTCATTTGAGGTAGATTTAATCCTGCTATTTATCTAGCTTGGGAGCTTGAAGTAGAACAAGTTTTTAGTCAACATGTTTTTTCTGAACTTGGCGATACGAGCTGCCACTAGAGCATTACTGGTTTTGCTTCTGTTTGGTGGAGTGTGCATTGTAAGAAAAACATTGATAACCAACCCACAACTTGGAAAGATTTGAAAGATGTAATGAGAAAACAGTTTTCCCTCCTTACTATCGTCATGAATTGCTTCATAAATTTGAACAATTTAAACAAGGCAATAACACTGTTCATACTTACTACCAAGAGTTCAAATCTTATATGCATCATTGTGACATAGAAGAATCGAGGATGATACAATGAATAGAGTTTTTGGTGGTTTGAACCATGATATTCAGGCAAGATTTCAGTATATTCCTCGTTGCATTACCGGTATGTATGTTAGTGCTTGTACCTTTGAGAGCGATTCTGAGGAGGATGCATTGGGTGACTACAACAACTACTATTGCAGTTCATGCTCACCACCGCGGTTGGTTCATCCACCGTTGCACCTACTAGAGCAGCCCCACCTCAGATTGTGAGCGGAATCATCTCAAGAGCATGGTGCATTGTCTCGTCTGTACCTACATCAGCTCGTCTTTGCGACAAGGTAATGATAAAGGTATTGATGATTTAACTTCACATGAGAATGATGCATCCCTAGTTAACTTGAATGCATCATGTGTTGAGTTACACAGTGATTTCGCACATCACCTATTTTAGAGAATCTTAAAACTGTCATGAATCGTCATGTGATCAAACAACTGAAATACCAACAATTTTGAGTGCACCCATTGAATTAACTGTTGATGCAAAAGAATCAATGTTTAATCATTTTGATATGACCTCTAATCTTGGTGATGATTACGTGTCGAATGACTCATTGCATGTTTGCTTATCTAAGCATGTTATAGCATGTAAATTTCATTCAAATAAGGTTTATTCACCAATGTTGGATGGTTTAATGATGAACATTGTCAATCTTTTGAAATAAATAAGAGCTTCACTTATATGTGCAAACTGAGTTGCAATATTTTCATGCCTTCAGTTCTTGTGCTAATTTGTTGGCTTTAGATTTTATGAACTATGCAAGATACTCATCTATTCATGTGTCATATATGCAAAATCAAGGAAAATAAAATGGATGGCGTATACATATACAACATGTACACCTTGTCTCTTTTGTTAGCCACATTTCAGATTAAACAGCGCCGAGGGGCGGCTTTGTTTTCAAGAAAGGGAGGATGATGAGGACATGACTACCTTGGATAAGACCAAAAATATTGCATACATACATATTTGTCGGGTGATTTCTAGTGCAAACTATTCAATAATATATTTATGTTATCGAACAAAAATACTTCACATACTTTTGTGTTTTGTCTAATTGCAGGTGTATGGGACATTTGTACAATCCACATATGAAGATAAGGGAAAAGGAGAAGTTTAGGTGCTGTTCAAAAGTCTTCTCACGTCACTTTTGGGCCAAGAAGATAGAGTCCAAGTCTCTCACGTTCTGGATTCAGATTCGGACTGCACAGACATACCTGACTCAAAACGTCAACAACTTTTCATACGGACTCTGAATTGGGTGATTCTTTTTTGTTGGAAAGTAGATTTCATGCTCTTTCCAGCACAGTTGGAATCACCTTAAAATCCGTCCGGGCGTTGAGTTATGGACGAAACAATCTGACGCTGCACCAGAATCCGAGTCAAACTACAAGTCCAAAGGTGTTACGTCACCTCCACTTGGGCCCATTGGCCTTGTACGACCTAGGGTTAGTTTTAGGCTGCCTTGGGACGTTCTCCCACCTCCTTGGCCGCCACCCTTGCTCCTATATAAGTAGATCCATCTAGTAGCTTTTCCTTGGGATTTGTTTAGTTAAAGTTAGCCATTGCAACCGTGTGCCGTTTGTGTCCAACGACCAGACCAAGACCGCTTACGGATCCCCACCTTTATCAATACTTCATACATACTACGCAATATTCAGATTGCTTTTATCATATTCTTGCTTGTTCTTGATTGCTTGCAGGAATAGACCTTCGTGGTCAGGTTGATTGTGCTCTGGCGTGGTCAATAACCTCTCGGAGTTGGTTTAGCGATTGCTAAAGCGCGGCGTCCTCGCCGTTCGTAGTCGGATCGTCAAAGTCGACTTCCACCAAAGCGAAATCCACAATCTCATCGAAAGGCAGGACACCTTTGCCTCTACCAAGTGGTATCAGATTTCCGGGTTGCTCGGTGAGATTTTACAGTTTTTTCGTAGTTTAGATCGAGTCTATTCTTCATACCTACAGTCCACGAAAAAGCCAAAAAAAAATTAGGGTTAGGTCATCATATCCGAACCAATCTGAGCCTTTGCATAATCTTTTCTGTATTTGCGTTGTTGAATTTGCGGTTGCATCGTCGTGTCTAGTTGCTGGTCTTAGAGTCTAGTCTTTTAGAGTTTCGAGTTCTGGTCATAAGTTGTCACGCTGCCGCCGCACCTGAACAAGGACTAAGGGATTCGCGTATATAACCTTTGTCGAGCTGACGTCTTTCCACAAGACGTGCCACCGGGATAAAAGCAATCTGAATATTGCGAGTATGTATGAAGTATTGATAAAGGTGGGGATCCGTAAGCGGTCTTGGTCTAGTCGTTGGACACAAACGAAGTACACGAAGTTGCAATGGCTAACTTTTAACTAAACAAATCCCCCGGAAAAAGCTACTAGATGGATCTACTTATATAGGAGCAAGGGGTGGCGGCCAAGGAGGTGGGAGAATGTCCCAAGGCAGCCTAAAACTAACCCTAGGTCGTACAAGGCCAATGGGCCCAGGTGACGTAACACCTTTGGACTTGTGGTTTGACTCAGATTCTGGTGGGCGATGGCTTTTAAGGTGATTCACTGTGCTGGAAAAGAAATCTACTTTCCACATATTCGAGATCCGTATGAAAAAGTTGTTGACGTTTTTAGTCAAAGTGAACAGCACCTAAACTTCTCTTTCTTTAACGAAGATAATTAAACACAAGTATGAATGCATGTATGCATATATTTATCAAATTGTTGACATGTCCGGTGTTGAATCAACAAAAGAGACAAGTTCATGTTTCTAAAATCAAAGCCAAAAATTAGCACATATCTAACATGAAAATTACAACTTTGCACATGTTGAAAACTGATGTTCGTCATCAACATTATGCAAAGTGTCGACATGTTTGATCAACATGAGATTCATTCAAATGACATGACAATTTCAATGATAGAGGCAAAGGTGTCCCGTCTTTTCGATGAGATGGTGGATTTCGCTTTGGTGGAAGTCGACTTTGGCGATCCGACTCTGGCGTGCGATGGCGTCGCGCCTTAGCAATCGCTAAACCAACTCCGAGAGGTTATTGACCACGCCGAACACGATCAGCCTGACCACGAGGTCTATTTCCTGCGAGCAAGCGAAGAACAAGCAAGAAACTGAGATTGCAATCTGGATATTGCGAATATAAGATGAAAGCTTTATTGATCAAGGTGGGGTTACTGTGGCGCCTTTGTGCAGTCGTTGAACACAAGCGAAATCTGTGAAGTTGCAGCTATGGCGAACTTTTGATCTAAACAAAACCCAAAGTCTAAGCGGTGCCCTAAGGGCTGTATATATGGAGGAAGAGGGGAGAATTTCGTGGCCCTTGGTGGAGGGTCGAAACTAACCCTATCTCTTGTTTCCCCACACACGGACTCTAAAATAGCCTATACTAATGTATTTCGAAATTACATGGGCCTGGCCCAATAATAAGGTGACGCAGCACCTAGAATAGCCTCTGGACGAAATTTATGAAGTGGCATCTTGTATATTTCGTCCAAGGCTTCATGCACTCATTATGGTGGCTTCAAAGTCCTGAAATCATCACTTGTAACTCCATTCTTGTCCCCTTTGCATGCCATCATCTCCATGCTTGTTCTTGCTCCAATGTTCATCCTTCTCCAAGCTAGGCCCTTCATTTTGTAAGCAAAACAAATGTATCCAATTTAGGCAGCATCATATTCTCATGAACATTAGAATCATTACCAAGAAGCGAAAGTACTGGTAATTTAGTTGGCATCTTGTGAGCTCTAGTAATTGGTCCAGTATGTATAGCAGCAGGGGCTGTGGGTGTAACAATGGTATTGATGTCCTCATCATCCTCCCTTCTTGAAATGAAGTCGTCCTCGACGGAAGTTCATCTTCCTCACCCAAATATGGCTTCAAATCTGCAATGTTAAAAGTGGGACTAACCCCAAAATCTGCAGGCAGCTCAAGTTTATATGCATTATCATTTACTTTCTCCAACACCTTAAAGGTACCAGCAGCACGTGGCATTAGCTTTGATTTGCAAATCAGAAATCTATCCTTACGCAAATGTAACCAAACAAGATCTCAGTGCGAACACAACATGTTTTCTACCCTTATCTCCAGCAAGTTTATATTTAGCATTCATACGCTCAATGTTTTCCTTAGTTAACTCATGTATTTTTAAAATCAATTCAGCACGTTCTTTAGCATCAAAATTAACCTTCTCCGAAGATGGAAGAGGCAACAAATCAATAGGTGCACGAGGTAGGAAACCATACACAACTTCAAAAGGGCACATCTTAGTAGTAGAATGCAATGAACGATTATAAGCAAATTCAATATGAGGCAAGCATTCCTCCCACATTTTCTTATTTTTCTTTAGAACAGCCCTAAGCATAGTAGACAATGTTCTATTGACTACTTCAGTTTGTCCATCAGTTTGGGGGTGACAAGTAGTACTAAAAAGCAGTTTAGTCCCCAACTTAGCCCATAAACATCTCCAAAAGTGGCTAAGAAATTTAGTATCACGATCTGAAACAATAGTATTTGGCACACCATGCAAGCGAATAATTTCACGAAAGAACAAATCAGCAACATTGACAGCATCATCGCTTTTATGACATGGTATAAAGTGTGCCATTTCGAGAATCTATCCACGACAACAAATATGCTATCCCTCCCCTTCTTTGTTCTAGGTAAACCTAAAACAAAGTCCATAGATATATCCTCCCAAGGAATACTAGGTACAGGCAAAGGCATATATAAACCATGAGGATTGAGTCGTGACTTAGCTTTTTGACATGTAGTGCAGCGAGCAATAAAACGCTCAACATCCCGTCTCATCTTTGGCCAAAAGAAATGTGTAGCAAGTCGTCCTCCGTCTTCTTCACGCCAAAGTGTCCCATTAGTCCTCCTCCATCGCCTCCTGCAACAACAAAAGCGAGCGGAGCTAGCTGGAATGCATAGCTTGTTAGCACGGAACACAAATCCATCATTAACGACAAACTTGTTCCATGTTCTTCCTTCTTTACAATTCTGCAATACATCTTTAAAATCAGCATCATGCACATATTGATCTTTGATGGTCTCCAAACCAAATATTTTGAAGTCAAGTTGTGAAAGCATAGTATAGCGACGAGACAATGCATCAGCAATAACATTTTCTTTACCCTTCTTGTGTTTAATGACATAAGGGAAAGTCTCAATGAATTCAACCCATTTAGCATGTCTACGATTCAGTTTAGCTTGACTTTTAATATGTTTCAAAGATTCATGATCAGAATGTATAACAAATTCTTTGGGCCATAAATAATGTTGCCATGTTTCTAAAGTCCGAACAAGAGCATATAATTCTTTATCATAAGTAGAGTAATTCAGACTAGGCCCACTCAATTCAGACAAGGCCATCTTGTAATAACACACCTCCTAATCCAATTCCACTAGCATCACATTCAAGCTCAAAAGTCTTATTAAAATCAGGAAGTTGGAGTAATGGAGCATGTGTCAACTTATCTTTCAATACCGTGAAGGCTTCTTCCTGTGCGGTACCCCAAACAAAAGGCACATCCTTCTTTGTAAGCTCATTGAGAGGTGCAGCAATGTTGCTGAAATCTCTCACAAAACGCCTATAGAATCCAGCGAGGGCAAGAAAACTCCTCACTTGTGTGACCGTTTTGGGCTGCGGCCAACTCTCAATAGCTTGAATCTTGGCTTTATCAACTTCAATTCCCTGTGGAGTAACAACATAACCAAGAAAAGACACTCGGTCGGTGCAAAAGGTGCACTTCCCAAGGTTACCAAACAAACGTGCATCTCGTAGAGCAATAAAAACAGCATGTAGATGTTCCAAATGTTCTTCCAAAGATTTGCTATAAATCAGTATATCATCAAAACAGACTACCACAAATCGGCCAATGAAAGCACGTAAAACTTCGTTCATTAATCTCATGGAAGTACTAGGTGCATTAGTTAACCCAAAAGGCATGACTAACCACTCATATAATCCAAACTTAGTTTTAAATGCTGTTTTCCATTCATCTCCCAATTTCATACGAATTTGATGGTATCCACTCATAAATCAACTTTGGAGAATATTGTAGAGCCACTCAATTCATCAAGCATATCATCTAGCCTAGGAATAGGGTGGCGATAACGAATAGTAATATTATTAATGCCTCTACAATCAACACACATACGTGATGTACCATCCTTTTTCGGCACTAGAATAATAGGAACAACACAAGGACTAAGGGATTCGCGTATATAACCTTTGTCGAGCAGCTCCTGTACTTGACGCATAATCTCCTTCGTCTCCTCTGGATTGGTACGGCATTGATGCGGAGCATCCTTCCATCATCCCCATGGACTCTACATCAACACCTACAACACCACAAGGACCGATGACTCGAGCACGTCCAAGAGCTCTTGAAACCGAGGTGGCATCACTCCTCTCACAACTCTCCTTCGACTCACATGAGACATGGTTACTACCTCAAAAGGAAACTCTATGCATACTCAGGCACCAAGGAGTCGACCATGAAGAGGCTGGGAAGCAAGGAGAATCGGAAGCGGAAGACATCTGCGAAGCGGAGAGGAGAAAGTGATGTAGGGTGGAACCCTAATTAAATCGATCTTTCACGTTTGGAGGGATCCCACGGAGAACACGATGAACACGGGGAAGAACGGGGAGAAATCACAAGGGGAAACACTCAAGAACAAGTCCAATCACTCATCCACTAGACAATCAAACACACAAGATCACAAGGTACATGAACAACAAAGGGAAAGATACAAGGTAAGGTTCATCTCCAAGAGGAGGTCTTGATGATATCCTAGATGGATCTTCCCACAAGGGGGTCTTGATGATATCCCGCAGGATCTTCTCACATGGAGGTCTTGAACTCCATGGGAGTGGTAGTCTCTCTCTCTCTCAAGAGTAGAGGTAGGAGCAAAGCTCACCTAAGAATGAGCTATCATATTTGCTAACCCTAGAAAGGAGGTGGAGGTGGTCTATTTATAGTCTAAGCCACGAAGGGGTAAGTGGGAGAGGGATACAAGGCCAAGGCCCATGGCTGCTTGCCTGAGGCAGGCGGTAGTACCGGACTCATGGGCGGTAGTACCGCTGAGCGGTAGTACCGCTTGCTTTGGGCGGTAGTACCGCTTGAGCGGTAATACCGCTTACTTTGGCGGTAGTACCGCCCTTCACGACTAGGCAGGTCCTTCTTCTTCCGTCTTCGCTTCCATGCTTCCCTCATGAGACGGTGTAGGCGTTCCTAGGCGCTTGCACTCCTCCTCGTCGTGCGTGAAGCTCCGACAATACCTATGCATGCACACAGTGGAGTGTCAAGTAGTATACCATCCTCAAAGGGTCAAGTGAACACGTGTAAAGGAGAAGATTCACCTTTATGTATGAGAAGTAGAAGTCGACGTGTCACTTGCCAAACGGACTCTTGACATGGTGATGACCGTAGGATGCTCCGCATCATCCCCTCCCCCTTGGAAAAGATCCGATCTCGGATCGAAAACCAAATCACCATGGGAAAGAGATGGTTTCGCCGTGAAGAAGTGGACGTTCACCAAGTACTTGTCATCTTCAAGCTCGCAATGGGCACTCTCCAATGTCGCATCGTCTTGGGATTCCTTCAAAATGAGCAAGGAAAACAAACACTTGGAAAAACAAATGTGGTTAGCATTAGTGCAAAACCAAGCATTCAAGAGGTGATTCACCAAACAAGTGTTGTCATCAAGCATAGCATATGGTTTGACAAGGGATTGTGACATGGCATGTAAGGACATAATTTGAGCACAAGCAAAGATATCATGGGAACAATCATGTAAATGTGAGGTAGAGATGCAAATATATGTGACAATAGCATAAGCATCCACCTCAAGGTCATAGCAAGCATGCATAAAGCGCTCGACAAATGGTCGATGGTAGGCATATGAATCATTCACAACACCAAATAAGATGAGATTTCTAAACACATGGGTCAAGTGCAAGACAATCCAAGCATAATGTGCATAGGGTGTAGTGAGTATAGTGTGGCACTCAACACAATAGAAAGAGCAATTGTTCATCATGTGTGAGGCAATCAAGTGAATCATGTGACAACCAAAGGAACATGGCATATGTGAAGAAATGGTATTGGTGCAACCAACCATATTATAGTAGCAAGTAGTCCAAGAATTGGATGCAACACACAAGGCATATATATCATGATGCATGGGAATGTGATAATGGCAAGTCAAAGCAAGATCTCTAGCAAGTGCGCCATCAAGTGGTCCAAGATGACCAATAAGTCTCACGGGGCAAGCAACACAAGTAGTATTATCCGCAATATCCATGCTCAAGAAAGATGTCACCTTGAAGGCATGTCCTTGTGTATTCTTCACAATGCCGAAGCGCAAGCAAGCGCGGTATAGAAGCGAGTCATGGTAGAATGTATGAGGCTCGCTCTCAAGAGCTCGAATGGTCAACTCACGTGAAGTGGAAGTCGAAATTAAGTCCAAGTATCCTACACATGCACACAACAAAACAAAGAGCATTATGCACATGGTAGACAAACACATCATCCATCATGATGGTTCTCTTCTCTTGCACATAACCATTAGAAGCACAAGTGCATGAATAATATGATGCAACAATGGTGATATTCAAGGCACTAGGTATATGGTGCAAAGAGGTAAGACAAGCATGCTTCACAAGGAATATGTCAAAATCTCCAAACATGTGTGAGAATGCTATGGGGGCAATCTCATGAGCAAGACTATAAGCATTGTTGCACTCAATACATGGCAAATCTAGCATGAGAGAGGCAACACATGGAGATATATGACACGAACAATATGAATCATGTGTAAAGCATATAGATGGTTGTCATCAACCGCATGAGATGAGCAAGTATGACACAAGAGACAACGCATGTGAGAGGCATGAGCATATATGTCATCAACCCAAGAAAGCAAGTAGTGGAACATGGGTGATGCAACATAACAAGCAATCATAGCAATCAAGTCAAATATGCTAGTAGTGCGAAGATCGACATACTAGAATGAATCATGGCAAACATGTCCTTGGTGCAAATAGTGGGCATGAATAATTCACATGTCATAGCACAATCATGAAAGCAAGATATGAGGACAATAGCATGGGGCACATGATAAACATGGCAATAGCAACAAGGATCTCCACCAAGCATGCAAATACACATAGAAGTAGCATAATGATGAAACATGGGTAGATGCAAGCAAGGGTCACAATTGCATGGCAAAGGAATAGAAGCAAGCATAGCATGCAAAGTGAACACGGTAAAATGAGCATAATGTGAGAAGTGGTAAATGGCCCATAGCCGTGTGAGAGCCAAGTAGAGGAGTTCGCGTAGTCCTTGCGCGAAGGGGCGTTAGTAAGGATAGTCCATTGGATCCCAAATCGTCATTGCTCTCAAGAGCTCGTTTTGTCAACTCGTGGGATTGCGAGGTTGACAAGTATTCATGGGTACCTACACAAAGAGACACAATCCAAAGAAATTGTGCGGCGTGGTAAATGTACACATCATCCATCATGATGTGTATGTGCGTGTGAGTTAGCACAAGATAAGCATCGCTCAAAGAAATTTGATGCATGGTATATGAACATGTCATCCATCATGAAAGAATAGTTGTTATGTATGACACGATGGGGACACAAATTGAGCAAACAAGTATATGGCACATCAAAAGCATGTTTATTCATGAGGAGCATATCAATATCATCACAAGAAAAACAAATGCCAATAACCATGGGCTTGTCATCTATGCTGCAAATTGGGTTTATTTTAATGGCATATGCATAGTCACTACAATGAGATTGCAAATATGACATACGGGAGATCTCATGCATAGCATATGACAAGTCAAGCGGATCATCAAACATGATGTGACCTAAAGAATTGTCACAAGAAATCCTATGTAACATGGCATCACAACTAATAGACTCCACAATAGAATCATCATACTCATCATAAATGGGCAAATCATCGCATGGGGAAATCATACTAGCATGAAGCATGGCAATAGGTGGATCAACATCATGCAAGCAATCAATGTCAAGAATGTCCACTAGTGGGACTAGAGCATCACCGTCACCTTTGTTACCTTTGTCATTCCACTCAAGTGGTGTAGGTGAGGTGGGAAAGACCAAATGGTGGTCATCTTCATCTTGATGGAACCATGTGGGGGGTTCATCATAATCCACAATGGCCATCGTCTTGTCGAAAGGGAGGACGAAGTTGTCGAGGATCGGCGCGTCATCATAAATGGGACCTAGCACCAAAAGAGAAGACACAATAGAGGTAGAGGTCAAGTTGTTAGAAATGTAAATGGCCTCACAAGACCTATCAACTATCTCACTCTCTCTATGTGGTGGTTCACTCACTCCCTCAAAATAGGTGCACTCAAACTCACGTATGGTGGAGTCACTCATCTCACTCAAGTGGTGGGGGTTGTGGCTCTCCTCACATGGGAATTGTGGCAACTCATCATATATGGGGCTAGTGGTGAAGTCACTCTCACTCTCAATATGGTGGCACAAGTCACTCAAGTCATCATACGTCGTCGTGGTCGAAGGGAGAATCCCATGCTCAACCATCTCGTCGTTGTCGCCGTGGATGAAGGCCGAAGATGGCACATCATCACTCTCCTCCATGACCGAAGGTAAAATTCCATGCTCGGTCATCTCGTCACCGTCGCCGTAGATGAAGGCCGAAGATGGCACATCATCACTCTCGCCTCCAAAGATGGAAGCATCATCCTTGCTCGCCACCTTGTCACTCGCCTCCAAAGCTTGGTCCTTGAAGGTCTCCGTAGTCGAACTCGTCGCCGCACCGTCTTGAAAAAGAGTCGGAGTAGACTCGGCATCATCAATGTCACAAAGAGGGATGGCGGTGAAGTCACACTTGGGAGCATCGTCTTGGAGCTTGTCGGGCTTGGACATCTTGGTGGTACTAGCCTCATGCTTGTCGTAGTTGGTCGCCGTGAAGTTTGCTTGGGGTGGAGAAGCCTTCGCCTTCATGAGTTCTTGTTCCGCCTTGAGAGCACCAATGTAGTAGTCGTCGATGGACTTGTAGTTCTTGAGGACGATGGTCTTGGAGATGTCGTTGTGCAATCCCATCATGAAGTGGAACTTCATCGAAATGGAATTAAATCACGCCGGCTCGTCATAAAGGCAATCTTCATCTCCTTGAAATGCGTGTCGATGGACTTGGATCCTTGGATGGTGTTCTCCAATTGGCGTCGAATTTGTTCCGTGTAGGTTGGGGCACGAACTCTCGCCGCAAAGCTCTCTTCGTCTTGGGCCAACTCATGTCGTAGTACTCGAAGGTGTGTGAAGCCACCATGCCAATGCGTAGTCGTGGAAGTTTCTTGTGGCGCACTTCACTTGATCTTTGGGAGGAACTTGATGTAGCTTGAGGTAGTCGTCCATCAAACGCTCCCACTCGAGGTACTCCTCGGGTTCTTGAGTCCCATAGAAAGGAATCTTGTGGTCGTTGTCGAGGTCGTAGTAGCTCGTGGAAGTCGCGGACTTGAGCTTGGGTAGCTTCTCTTGAGTGTAGTCTTGAGGTGCTTGTTGGCGAAGATGCCGTATGTCCGTAGGCGAAGATGCCTTGAAGTCGCTTGGCGAAGATGCCAAGGGAGATGGTGAAGTCATTGGCGGTTGTTGATGTAGAGCTCTTGACCTTCACGTTTTGTTGGTGATGGTGTCGATGCCGATGTGATCTTGCGAAGATGGTAGCTCGGAAGCATGTGCTCTTGGCGTCTTCTCGAAGATGAGGAAGATCGCTTGTAGGACTTGATGAGGGCTTTGATCTCCTCCATTTTAGCTTGCATCTTGGCGTCGGAGTTGTTGTTCATGGCATCGAACTCGTCGTTGTTGTTGTAGACCGAAGATGAAATGCCTTGCCTATCCATCACAAGACTCGAGTAGAGGTGAGTAGGAAATGAGATAAACAATACCAAGTTACCTTTTCCCAATGTTGAGGATGTATCTCGTTTCACTCAATGTGAGATGAAAGAATAGTGGAATTGGTACGGACTTGTTCACTCACACCTATCAAGTAAAGCTTATGGTAGAGCTTGGTGAGGATAGTGGCACAAAATTTAATGCAAAATGTTAGCAAGAGTCAATAATGTTGAAAAAGATTCACAAATTCATAAGTGAAACAAGTAGACCAATAGCAATGAAAGGTACACGGAAACACACACGGATAGATAAATGGGGTCGTGCAACCAAGGAATGAGCTCAAAATGTGGAATCCACCAAAAGCGCTCGTGTTGCACAACTCAAGAGAGACGCTAGCACGATTGCTCAATAGGCGGATCGACACTTGTGCACAACCTATAAGATGCAAAATGGATATTCTTTCTATCCCAAGTATGCTATGTATGTATGGTTCGGTGTTTCTCTCAAGCATGATATCATATGATGTAGATTTTGGTATGGCTCTTATGTTCAATGGGGTATGATGTTATGGCACTTGCTCACGAGCTCTTTGCTCTCTTTTTGCTTAAAAGCTTTTTCTCTTTTTTTTTCTCTATGGCTACTTTTGTACAATGCACAAACCAAGATAGCAATTGTGTATATGCGGGAACAAACTTGAGGCACAATGGATGATATGATACCAATATGATATGGTATGTATGCAATTTATGGTGGATCACTAATGTGCACAAATAACGTTGCGGCAATACTCAAATGGCTAGTCTCGATAGGTAAGTGGCATAAAATGGGCTAGGGGTTAACAATGCAATTGCAAGGGAATATACAATGGTGTCGTCGAGGTTACCGTCGCTGCGATGATGAGTGGCGGTGTTCTTGGTGTAGATACCAAGATGATGGAGACTCGTCCTAAGTAGCGAAACACCTTAGGAAGCGGAAAAACCGCAAACTCAAAATCTCAAATGACAAATGTCAAATGGTGGTAGCGAAAGCGGTGGTGGTATGCACTTGGCAATGCGGAAGTGGGATGATGGGCTATACACGTGTAAGAGTTGGAAGCACACGGTCCCTAAGTAGCCGAAACACCTTAGGAGACACAAGCCACAACTCAAACAAGCTCAAACAACTATTGGGTTAAGTTGGGTTGTCGGAAGTGTATGGTGGGTAAGGTTATGTGGAAGTGGTGGTGTCGGTGGTGGTTGATGAAGAAGCAACCGTCCCTAAGTAGCCTAAACACCTTAGGAGACTCAAATCGCAACTCAAACAACCACTAATGCTATAAGGAACAAAATGGGTTAGGTTGCGGAAGTCGGTGGTGGTTATCACGGATGTTGTGGTGGAAGCCCTAGGCAAAGATGTCAAAATTCATCAAATGTGATGGTGTCAAATGATGTTGTAACCTATCTAGGAGGAAGGAGAATGTCAATAGCTTCTCAACGAGCTAAAGAACGCGAAAATCGGACTCGGATGTGGAAGTTATGGTGGAAATGGTGAAACTCGAAAGCTGAAATTGGCCAGGGCGGTAGTACCGCTCGGGAGAGCAGTAGTACCGCTCGTGTCAGGATTTTTCGACTGTTTCGGGCGGAACAGGGCCTGGCGGTAGTACCGTTCATGGGGCGGTAGTACCGCTTGAGGTTCTCAGCGGTAGTACCGCTCTCTAGGGCGGTAGTACCGCTCGTGACGGATTTTTCGAGATCGAATCGGGCGCGACTTTGGGCGGAAATGGATGATTTGGGGCAAAATTTGATGGATTTCGTGGATGGAAAGAGGAAACTTGGGGAATGCTAGATCCACTTGAAACCAAGCAAATCCATGGATCAAAATCAACAAAACATCATCAAACCAACAAATCACAAAAAATTTTGGGGCTATTTTTGGTGGGGATTTTCGGATTTAGGACGAAAACAACAAAATCAAGCTAGAAAACACGGGGTAGGGGCTCCAAAAACGTGATCAGCGTGGCTCATGATACCATATGATGTAGGGTGGAACCCTAATTAAATCGATCTTTCACGTTTGGAGGGATCTCGGAGAACACCACGGAGAACACGATGAACACGGGAAGAGCGGGAGAAATCACAAGGGAAACACTCAAGAACAAGTCCAATCACTCATCCACTAGACAATCAAACACACAAGATCACAAGGTACATGAACAACAAAGGGAAAGATACAAGGTAAGGTTCATCTCCAAGAGGAGGTCTTGATGATATCCTAGATGGATCTTCCCACAAGGGGTCTTGATGATATCCGCAGGATCTTCTCACATGGAGGTCTTGAACTCCATGGAGTAGTAGTCTCTCTCTCTCAAGAGTAGAGGTAGGAGCAAAGCTCACCTAAGAATGAGCTATCACTTTGCTAACCCTAGAAAGGAGGTGGAGGTGGTCTATTTATAGTCTAAGCCACGAAGGGGTAAGTGGGAGAGGATATAAGGCCAAGGCCGTGCTGCTGCAAGACAGGCAGGCGGTAGTACGGACTCATGGGCGGTAGTACCGCTGCAATGTAGTACCGCTTGCTTTGGCGTGTAGTACCGCTTACAGTAGTGCCGCTTACTTTGGGCGGTAGTACCGCCCTTTCTGGACTAGGCAGGTCCTTCTTCTTCCGTCTTCGCTTCCATGCTTCCCTCGCGGACGGTGTAGGCGTTCCTGGCGCTTGCACTCCTCCTCGTCGTGCGTGAAGCTCCGACAATACCTATGCATGCACACAGTGGAGTGTCAAGTAGTATACCATCCTCAAAGGGTCAAGTGAACACGTGTAAAGGAGAAGATTCACCTTTATGTATGAGAAGTAGAGGTCATACGTGTCACTTGCCAAGCGGACTCTTGACATGGTGATGACCGTGGGATGCTCCGCATCACCATAAGCAAACAGGACCAGATTGGCCGGCGATCCGGACGGAGGCCCGGACGATCCGGACAGCGCCGGATGATCCGGACCCGGTCCGGACGATCCGCTAACTCCACGTGGATTCAAGAACCTCCTCCCGGCCGGACGATACCAGACCCGTCCCGGATCATCCGGACCATGTATCCGGACGTCCGGACCGTCTACGGACATCCGCCCTCGCCGCCTCCAGCGAGCACCGGATCATCCGTTCTTCCCGGATTCCTCGGACCAGCCCGATCATCCGGACCCCGTCCGGATCATCCGCCAGCGTGAAAGATCGGCGCTGTTGGGCTGAGCCCATGTACCCTTCGCCCCAAACTCTATTTATAGGACCCCTCTCCTCACTTTGAGACTTAGCATTGTATTAGCTCATATTTGTGTGAGAGCCTTTGCTCATCCACGGTACTTCTCCACGGAGATCAGGACCTCCGTCTAGGAGAAGATCCATCGGATTCAAGACCCTACCTAGGGAAGATCCCTCGTGGATTCAAGACCTCCTCCGGAGATGAACGGCTACCTTTGTATCTTTCCTTTGTTGATTTTGGACCATGTATCACTCGTGTTCGATGATCTAGACCTTGTGTGATTTATCCTTGTTGGTTGAGTGTTCCTCCTCGTTTTCCCGTGTTTCCTCTCGTCCTTCGCGTGTTCTTCGTGTATTCCTCCGTAGGATCCCTCAAGCGTGAAAGATCGACGAATTAGGGTTCCACCGTACATCATATGGTATCATGAGCCACGTTGATCACGGTTTGGAGCCCCTACCCCGTGATTTCTAGCCTTCTTTTGCTTGTTTTCGTCCTAAAATCCGAAAATCCCCACCAAAAATAGCCCCAAATTTTTTTGTGATTTGTTGGTTTTGATGATGTTTTGTTGTTTTTGATCCGTGGATTCGGTGTGTAACTCGTGGATCTTGTGTTTCCCCACCTTCTCCCCCTCGAAATCCACCCAAAATCTCCGAAATCATCAAATTCCACCCCATTTTCGTGTTCTTCCCGAGCCTTTCCCGTGCGTGGTTGACCTGCCCGGATCATCCGGACCAAGTCCCGGATCATCCGGCTTCCTCTGCCGAAACTGCAGATTCTGCAGCCCACATCCACCACCACCACCATCCACACACATATACACCCTCCCCACCCTATCCAATACCATTTCCACTTGCCAAACCCCAAAACTCAACCTCCGTACTACCATTCGATTTTGACTTCGACAATTTGAGTGAGATTTCCGTGTCCTTTTGTGTTTCGGCTATCTAGGCGCGGTGTGACATCAACAACAAACGCTCATTTTGGTCGGCGACTCATCTTCGCTACAGACGGTAACATCGTCGACATCTTTGTCATACCTTGCAATTGCATTCATAACCATCACATACCATCTTTTGCGTTGCTTACCCACCGAGACTAGCCATTGAGTATTGCCGGCAACGTGACTTGTGCACTTTAGTTGCATACACCATATCATACATACAATCGAGGTGCATATCTCAAAATCAACTTGTGTGTCACAAAGTTGTCATCGCATACACAATTGCTATCTTAGTTTGTCTAGTTTGCATAAGAAAAGAGCTCAAAAGAGAAAAAGCCACTCAAGCTTTTAAGCAAAGAGGAAAGATAAGCAAAGAGCTTATAAGCAACAAGCATAGCATCATACAACATTAAGATTGTCATATAAGATCATCTTGGATCATTGCACCGAAATACCATACATATAGTATACTTGGGATAGAGATCGTTGCATTTTTGCCTAGTAGGTTGTGCACAAGCTCCGTATCCACCTATTGTGCAATCGTGCTAGCGTCTCCCTAGCATTGTGCAACAAGAGCATTTTCGTGGATTCCACATTTTGGCTCACTTTTGGTTTGCACAATCCCATTTATCTATTTGCGTGTGTGTTTCCGTGTACCACTACTTGCTTGGTCTACTTGTTGCATATGCGAATTTGCGAATCTTGTTCAACATTTTTGAGTCAAGCTAACGATTGCAATCAATTTTGTGCCACCATCCTAACCAAGCTCCACCAAAAGCTTTTACTTGTGTAGGTGTGAGAATCGACAAGGATCGGTACCAATAGTGCTATTTCATTGTCCGCATTTGAGTGAACTTGATTCATCTTCAACTTCGGTCAAAGGTACATTGGTATTCATTCTTCTCTTTCTACCACTCACAATTTGCTTGAAATGATGGATAGGCCAAGTTCTTCTACAAATCCACTCTTCATCGAGCAAGGCGGCGACATGTCATCATCGTCACCAAGAGCCACCTCTTTGGCGCATAGTGGCTCTCCATCAAGAGCAACAAGCAATGGCGACGCATCGACAACCTCTCCACCGACTTGCGACTCTCGAGAAGCGTACACGCGATTACTTCGACCACAAACTCGTAGCGCACAAGAAAGAAACGATGAAAGAATGGATGAGATCCGCGCCTTGTTGGTGAACGGCGTACTTCTACTTCTTCACACTCAAGGCGGAGCCACTCAAGTCGCCACTCCGGCGACTCCTTCTCCGACACAAGTACACCGTCATCGAACATTCTTCGACGAGCAGCATCAAGACAATCATGCATCTCGCAACCCGCTTCACGACAAGAATCTCCAAGAGCAAGTTGATGAAGAAGTTCCTCGTCCTCAATCGAGCCAAATGGCGTTTGCTCAAGCTCAAGAACGACAACGTCTTCGTCACCAACAAGAACAAAACGCGCGCGCCTACATCAAGAGCAACAAGACGCCGAAGCTCAACGTCTTCAACAACAACAACGCGAAGCACAAGCTCTTGAGGCGGAACGCGCCCTTCAAGCATCAAGTCGAGCTCTCGCCAACCGCAATCGCGAAAGGCGCAATCAAGAGGAAGCCCTTCGAGAAGAAATACAAGAGAGGAACTACCATCCACGTGTGCAATGTCAAACTCAACAAGCTCCTCCACAAGCTCCTCAAGCTCAACCTCAACCTCAAGGTCAACAAGAACAAGTTGATCATGGACTTCCTCCTCGCCAAGAGCAACATGAGGATGATTACCCTCCACGTCAAGAACGTCATCATCAACACCGACCTCAAAACAATGAAGAACATCGCTATGGCAAGCTCAAGTTCACAATGCCCAAGTTCAATGGAACCAATGATCCCGAAGAATACCTCTCATAGGCATTGAAGGTCGACAAAATCTTTCGTTTGCACAACTATGAGGAAGAGAAGAAGATCGCTATGGCATCACTTGAGTTCCAAGACTATGTGCTCATATGGTGGGAACAAGTCCTTGAGCGCCGACAAGCCAGAGGTGAACCTCCAATCACCACTTGGGCTCAAATGAAGGATGTCATGAGAGCACGCTTTGTGCCCACCTACTACAACCGTGATCTCTTCAAGAAGCTACAACTCCTCAAGCAAGGAACAAAGAGTGTTGAAGAATACTACAAGGAAATGGAGATTGCCATGATTGAGCCAATGTCAAGGAAGATGATGAGCAAACAATGGCACGATTCTTGAATGGACTCAACCATCCCATCAAGAAGATTGCCGACTTCCAACCCTACTCCAACCTCATTGAGCTCGTGCATCAAGCTACAAAGGCGGAGCGACAAGTGCAAGATGACTTCAAGCATGCCAAGTACTCATCCAAGACATATGGCCTCTCCAACAACCAAGCTTCAACAACTACTCCAACGTCGACATCAACCAAGCCTTTTCCAAGCAACGACGACAAGTCAAGTTACAAGAAAACTTCTACAAGTTCAAGTCGTCCTCCTCCTACTACAAGCAACTCCAAGCGCGTGCTTCATCATCTACTCCAACCGATGAGACCATCAAGACAAGCTCCTTCAAGTGTTTTACTTGCGGCGGCCGAGGCCACAAGTCATATGAATGCACCAACAAGCGGACCATGATACTCAACGACGATGGCACCTCGACTCAATGAGTGAAGATGAAATGGGCGCTATTGAGCAAGTGGCCATGCACCGGCGCATCAACGAGGATGAAGATGATCAAGTCTTTTGTGATGAAGATACAAGCCCCGCTCTTGTTGTTTCCAAAGTCTTGACACTTCAACATCACCAAGAAGAAGACCAACGATGCCACATCTTCCACACAAAGGCGGCATCAATGGGAGATCCGTCAAGGTCATCATCGATGGAGGTAGTTGCCACAACTTGGCAAGCGAAGAACTATGCTCCAAGCTCCAATTGGTCAAGAAGAAGCATCCGCAACCATACAAGGTTCAATGGCTAAGTGACTCCGGCACTATCTGAGTTGAGCATACGGTCCAAGTATCCTTCAAAATCGGTGCATATGAAGACACTTTGGAGTGTGATGTGGTCCCAATGACCGTTTGCCACCTCCTCCTTGGTCGGCCATGGCAATTCGACCGTGGTGTCTACCACAATGGGCGTACAAACCACTATAGCTTCAAGATGAAAGGCAAAGAATATGTCCTCGACCCATGTCTCCTAGTCAAGTGATTGCCGACAAACAAGCCACCAACAAAAGAGAGAAGAGTGAGAAAGTGAGCCACCAAAAAGTGAGTGAGAGCCACAAGCCAAATTTGGCGCCTCTTAGCCTAGAGAAAAACCTCATACTATTAGCCACCAAACATGAGATGAGAGAAGTGTGTGAGAACCCATCGAGTGTGATGCACTTTGTCCTCGTGTGCAAGGATGGAGAACCACAAACTAACACCACTCATGAGCTACCTTTGGTGTTTCAATCTCTTTGCAGGAATTTCAAGATGTTTTCCCGATGAGCTACCTCGGGTCTACCTCCTCTTGAGGCATTGAGCATCGAATCGACCTCATCCCGGGCGCCACTTCCAAACAAAGCTCCCTACCGTGTCAATCCCGAAGAAACCAAGGAGATTCAGCGGCAAGTACAACAACTACTCGACAACGGTCATGTGCGTGAAAGCTTAAGCCCTTGTGCCGTGCCGTTATACTTGTGCCTAAGCCCGATGGAAGTTTCCGCTTGTGCTCGATTGTAGACCCATAAATGCTATCACCGTGCGCTATAGGCGTCCCATTCCTCGCTTAGATGATATGCTTGATGAACTTAGTGGAGCCAACTTTTTCTCAAAAATTGATCTTAAAAGTGGCTATTATCAAATCCGCATTCATGAGGGTGATGAATGGAAAACTGCTTTCAAAACAAAATTTGGCTTATATGAATGGTTGGTTATGCCTATGGGGTTGTCGGAAGCCCCCGGAACTTTTGTGCGTCTCATGCATCATGTACTTCGTCCATATATTGGAATCTTTGTTGTGGTTTACTTCGACGATATTCTTGTGTTTAGCAAAACCATGAAAGAGCATCTTGATCATGTTAAGCTTGTTTTGCAAACACTTCGAAAAGAAAGTCTTTATGCCAACTTGAAGAAATGCACTTTTGGAGTTGACAAAGTGGTTTTCTTGGGTTTCGTTGTCTCTTCCAAGGGTGTCCATGTTGATGAAACTAAGATCAAAGCAATTAAAACTTGGCCCCAACCCACCAATTTGCAACAAGTGCGAAGTTTCCTTGGTCTTGCAGGTTTTTATCGCTGCTTTGTGAAAAACTTTAGCACTATTGCAGCCCCTTTGCATGCTTTGAGTAAGACGAATACTCCTTTTGTTTGGGGACCTTTGCAATCAAACGCTTTTGATGAGCTCAAGTCTTTGCTTACTCATGATCCAATTCTTGCTTTGCCCAATTTTGACAAAACTTTTGAGGTCCATTGTGATGCAATTGGTACCGGAATTGGCGGAGTTTTAATGCAAGAAAAACGAGTCATTGCTTATTTTAGTGAAAAACTCTCCGGTGCTCAACTTAACTATCCCGTGTATGACAAAGATTTGTATGCTTTAGTGCGTGTGCTAAATGTTTGGGAACATTATCTTAGACCTCATGAGTTTGTCATCCATACCGATCATGAAACGCTGAAGTACTTAAAAGGTCAAACTAAATTGAACAAGCGTCATGCCAAATGGAGCGAATTTATTGAATCTTTTCCATATGTGATAAAGTACATTAAGGGCAAGGAAAATGTAGTTGCCGATGCACTTTCACGCATATGCACGCTTGTCACCCAACTTGAGTTGAATGTTATTGGCTTTGAGCACATCAAAGATTTATATGCTAATGATCCATCTTTTGCACCTCATTATGCTAAATGTTTGACGCATACATCTTGGGAACAATATTACCTCAAGGATGGTTATCTTATGAGAGCTAACAAACTTTGCATACCCGAGTCCTCTCTTCGTTTGTTACTTTTGCAAGAGGCTCATGGAGGTGGACTCATGGGACATTTTGGACGCGACAAGACCTTCGCCACGCTCTCCAAGAACTACTTTTGGCCCAAGATGTTTGAGGCGTCTCAAGCTTCACCACAAGATGCTCAACATGCATAAAGCTAAGTCAAAAGCTCAATCTCATGGTCTTTACATGCCTCTTCCTATTCCTTATCAACCTTGGGAAGACATTAGCATGGACTTTGTACTTGGTTTGCCTAGAACTCGAAACGGAAAGGACTCCGTATTTGTTGTTGTGGACAGATTTTCCAAAATGGCACATTTCATTCCTTGCAACAAGATAGACGATGCTTCACATATTGCAAATCTCTTTTGTAGGGAAATCTTGCGCCTCCATGGAGTACCAAAGTCAATCGTCTCCGATCGCGACGTCAAGTTCTTGAGTTACTTTTGGAAAACTCTTTGCGCCAAGCTCGGAATCAAGCTCTTGTTCTCCTCCGCATACCATCCTCAAACCGACGGCCAAACGGAGGTGACAAACCGGACGCTCTCCACTCTACTTCGCGTGTTGATCAAGAAGAACATCAAGGAGTGGGAGACATGTTTACCCATCGTCGAGTACGCCTACAACCGCGCAAGACATTCGACGACCGGCAAGTCCCCTTGAGGTCGTCTCGGCTTCAACCCATTGTCCCCATTGGACATCCTACCTCTACCTCTACAAGGCGCACAAACATCGGCGCAAGTGCCGTGCAAGCTACATCATGAAGATGCATGAAGATACAAGAAACACTATCGGCGCCAAGTACAGCGACTAGCGACCAAGCTCAACATCAACAAGCAACCCATGATCTTCAACATAGGCGATCTTGTGTGGCTACACCTTCGCAGGCACGCTTCCCCAGCGAGCGCAAGTCAAACTTCTACCTCGAGCCGATGGACCCTTCAAGGTGTTAGCGCTACAACAACAACGCCTACAAGCTCGACCTACCAGCGACAAGTACAGCGTGGCGACACCTTCAACGTCAAAGACCTCTCGCCTTTCCATGGTGATGAAGATCTAGATCCGAGGTCGGATCCTTTTGAAGGGAGGGGATATGATGCGGAGCATCCTTCCATCATCCCCATGGACTCTACATCAACACCTACAACACCACAAGGACCGATGACTCGAGCACGTGCAAGAGCTCTTGAAACCGAGGTGACATCACTCCTCTCACAACTCTCCTTTGACTCACATGAGACATGGTTACTACCTCAAAAGGAAACTCTATGCATACTCAGGCACCAAGGAGTCGACCATGAAGAGGCTGGGAAGCAAGGAGAATCGGAAGCGGAAGACATACGCGAAGACGGAGAGGAGAAAGCAAACAGGACCAGAGAGGCCGGACAGAGGCCCGGACGATCCGGACAGAGCCCGAATGATCCGGACCCCGGTCCGGACGATCCGGCTCACTCCACCGAAAGGCAGAAGCTCCTCTCCGGCCGGACGATCCGGACCCGTCCGGATCATCCGGACCCCACCCGGACGTCCGGACCGTCTGCCGGACATCCGGCCCTACGCCGCCTC
Organism: Aegilops speltoides; assembly: GCA_021437245.1. Classification (NCBI taxonomy): domain Eukaryota; kingdom Viridiplantae; phylum Streptophyta; class Magnoliopsida; order Poales; family Poaceae; genus Aegilops; species Aegilops speltoides. Next base: position 104,789 of record JAHHZJ010000326.1, read on the forward strand.
CAGCCGAGCACCCGGATCATCCGGGCCCCCAACCGGATCATCCGGACCAGCCCGGATCATCCGGACCTCGTCCGGATCATCCGGCAAGTGCACATCTTGCGCGTGTTGGGCTGAGCCCATGTACCCCTTCGCCCCAAACTCTATTTATAGGACCCCCTCTCCTCACTTTGAGACTTAGCATTGGATTAGCTCATATTTGTGTGTGAGAGCTTTTGCTCATCCACCGGTACTTCTCCACGGAGATCAGGACCTCCGTCTAGGAGAAGATCCATCGGATTCAAGACCCCTACCTGGGGAAGAACCCTCGTGGATTCAAGACCTCCTCTTGGAGATGAGCGGCTACCTTTGTATCTTTCCTTTGTTGATTTTGGACCATGTATCACTGTGTGTATGATGATCTAGACCTTGTGTGATTGATCCTTGTTGGTTGAGTGTTCCTCCCTTGTTTTCCCCATGTTTCCTCTCGTCCTTCCGCGCGTTCTTCGTGCTCCCTCCGTAGGATCCCCTCCAAACGTGAAAGATCAACGAATTAGGGTTCCACCCTACATCAGGTATGGTGCACGGTTGGGTAATGATGCACGGGGAATTAAGTCAATTTGATGCTCAATCCCTCGAATAGGTGGTAATCCCGGTGGCACGTCTTGTGGAAAGACGTCAGCGAACTCCTGCAAAATGTTAGTGACAGCAGGGGGCAAAGAGGAAGGCACGTCCTCGAATGAAAATAATGCCTCTTTGCACGCAAAAGCATAGCAAACAGATTTGCTAAAATCTAGCTCATCAATATCAGATTTGGTGGCAAGTAAACATGCACTTTTCAATTTAATTTCAGAAGCAACAGTAGATGGTTTATTATTAGGCTTCTTGTGTTGCTCAAATTCTTTTGCCACAATCTGATTTTCACTCTTATTTTTCTCCTGTTTTGCTTTATTAGCTCTATTAATATCATCTTTCACAATGGAATTAGGAGTCATAGGAAGTAAAGTAATATTTTATCCCTATGAACAAGAGTATCTTGATTGTTTCTACCATGGTGTACTGAATTTTTATCAAATTGCCATGGTCTCAAGTAACAAGGAACATGCTTGCATAGGTACCACATCACAATCAACATAATCAGCATATGTAGAGATACTAAAATGCACACGAACGATGACGTGTTACCTTAACCTTGCCGCTGTTGTTGAACCATTGGATGTAGTAAGGATGTGGATGTGGTCTTGTGGTGAGAGATAGCTTCTCCACCATCTCCATGCTAGCCAAGTTGTTGCAGCTCCCTCCATCTATGATGACACGAATAGAACGTTCCTTCACAACTCCCTTTGTATGGAACAAATTATGCCTCTGATTTTTCTCAGCTTGTGTAACCTGCACACTCAAAACACGTTGAGCAACTAAACATTCATACCTGTCAGCATCTTCCGCAGCCATGTATTGTGTCTCATGATCAGAATCATCTCCACCGTGTTCCTCATGTGTAATAAGAGCCAAAGTCTCCTCATCATAGTCACTAGCGGACTCATACCCACCATCCTCAGTAGCAATCATCACACGCTGAGATTTGCATTCTCTCGCAAAATGTCCTCTTCCCTTGCAACGACGACAAATAATATCACTTGTGTGCCCTGTTGACGCCATGGAAGAAGAAGAACTCTGTGTAGGCCCGGCAAGTGTGCTCTTGGTAGATAGTGGTGGTTGTGCCTGCTTTCTTGTATCACGGTTGGAGGTGGCACCTGGAGGAGGTGATGGTGCAGTGGAAGTAGATGATGCACGTGGTGTCCATGATGAAGGTCGACCTGCGAGAAAAGTTAGTGCGGCGCCAATGCTGTCGATCCTGCACTTCACGTTCAGCTTTACAAGCAAGATGGAATAAGCGAGTGATATTATTATAATCCTTATAGTCTAGAATGGTCTGAATATCTCTATTTAATCCACCCAAAAACGTGCAAGCATAGCTTCATTCTCCTCAACAATACCACATCTAATCAAGCCAGTTTGTAATTCACGATAATATTCTTCTACAGAATTTTTCCTTGTCTTAAGCGCTGCAATTTTTGAAGTAATTCACGTTGATAATATGGTGGAACCCAACGAGTACGCATAGCAGTTTTCACAGCAGCCCAAGTAGCTGGAACAGGATATAATCTACAATGTTGAGACCACCAAACACATGCAAAGCTAGTGAAAGCACAAACAGCAGCAGAACACGTCTCTCCTCGGGATATTGTAAACATGTAAATCGTTGTTCAGTTTCTAACTCCCAAGTAAGATATATATCAGAACATATCTACCCTCAAATGGTGGAATATTCAATTTCAGTTTAGGAGATGGTCATGATCTCGTACTGAGGGGAAGCCCTAATATTGCCATTATTTGCATGTGGACGACCTGGTGGTTGTGGTGCTGGTGGTTGCACGTAGTTCGATGTTGATCAACCTCATCCTCATAATCGCCACATACTCATCATCCTCCTCGGTACCACCAGCAGCGATAGCGAGGAGCCAAATAAGCACCAACAGCAAAGATGGCAATGCACTTTTGAATTTTGGCCTGGCTCAATAGGAACACGCTGAGCTCGTCCATACTGATTCGGAAGAGGCGTAGTTGTTGTTGTTGTAGAGGTGCGATAGGTGCAGCCGGCGGTGGTTGTGGAAAAGCAGCGAGCAATTCATCAAACTTGCTATCAAGCTTTGTTTCAAGCGTCTTCTCAATGCCATCTATCTTCTCCATGGCCTCGTCAAATCTGTTTAGCACATCTTGCACTGTCCACTCATCATTTGCTGAAATTTATCATGTAGCTGTTTGTTCGTCATGTTCTCCCGGTCGGTCTAAATCGGCTTGTGATCCTGCCATGGTTAGCAGCAATAGAAACACACAAGAATATGATCCTCACAGACTACTAGGAAGTGGTGGTGGTGGTGTGGTGGACGATCACAAATCCGTGAAGCAAATCTCAAATTCTTACCAGTTCTTACCCAGCAGCGGTGGTGATCGGCAACCGTTGTAGTCAAAACTCTCAAAGCTTGGCTATAGCGATTACCAGGGAGAATCAAACGCACGACGTAGATGTATGTGGAGCTGGGAAGGCTTATAATATGGTAGCAAAAAGGGTCAGCAATAATCAAATCAGAGATGCAAAGCTGAATAAACGCTCAACGACGGTACTGTGCTGGTCCTAGGCTAGACCGTGCTAGAGACGCGAGCCTAGAACACTAACAAAATCACGGCGCTGCACGTAAACAAAGGAAAAGCACACTCTGAATTTTTTTCGCTCTTTTTTTTTGTGCTGCTTTTTTTGCGCTGCTTTTTTTTTTTTTTGCGAAAAATCACTATAATGGCGAGTGTCTCAAAACTCTTCCCAGGTCAAACTGACAGGATGGGCACGAAATTTTTCGACCAAATTTTTTTTTCGACTGCCCGGACCCAAAAACTGGAAACGGGTCAAAAAAAACTTTCTATAACGGCGACTGGCTCAATACGCTTAGAAACACCTAAAAATAGGATAGCGAAAATTTTTTTATCCCGCGTTTTGGAAAATTTTGGGCCTAAGCGGAGGTGGTTCCGTGCGTTTTTTTTTTGAAACCAACCTCTTCTACGGACGGCAAAAGATTGCTGGAATCCGAAACCTACTCAGACAAGGAAACACGAATCGGAAATTAGATGGATCCCGAAAACAAATCGAATATGCAAGGAACTCGGATTGGTGGTGGATATATGGTGGTGGTATATGGCAACGGTGGTGGTATATGGCAGCGGTGGTGGTATATGGATACGGATTCGAAGCGGTGGCGGATAAGCGGTGGTGGTAGATGGCAGGGGCGATGATGATGGTGCAGCGGCGGCGTGACAACTTATGACCAGAACTCGAAACTCTATAAGACTAGACTCTAAGACCAGCAACTAGACACGACGATGCAACCGCAAATTCAACAACGCAAATACAGAAAAGATTATGCAAACTTATGACCACCCTCCGTTTAGGCCCAAAATTTTCCAAAAACGCACGGGATAAAAAATTTTCTGGCTATCCTTTTTTTAGGTGTTTCTAAGCGTATTGAGCCAGTCGCCGTTATAGAAAGTTTTTTTTGACCCGTTTCCAGTTTTTGGGTCCGGGCAGTCGAAAAAAAAAAATTTGGTCGAAAAAATTTCGTGCCCATCCTGTCAGTTTGACCTGGAAGAGTTTTGAGACACTCGCCATTATAGTGATTTTTCGCAAAAAAAAAAAAGAGCAGCAAAAAAAAAAAGCAAAAAAAAAAAGAGCGAAAAAAAATTCAGAGTGTGCTTTTCCTTTGTTTACGCAGCGCCGTGATTTTGTTAGTGTTCTAGGCTCGCGTCTCTAGCACGGTCAGCCTAGGACCAAAGACAAGATCGTCGTTGAGCGCTTATTCAGCTTTGCATCTCTGATTTGATTATTGCTGACCCTTTTGCTACCATATTATAAGCCTTCCCAGCTCCACATACATCTACGTCGTATGCTTGATTCTCCCCGTAATCGCTATAGCCAAGCTTTGAGAGTTTTGACTACAACGGTTGCCGATCACCACCGCTGCTGGGTAAGAACTGGTAAGAATTTGAGATTTGCTTCACGGATTTGTGACCGCCCACCACACCACCACCACCACTTCCTAGTAGTCTCAGAGGATCATATTCTTGTGTGTTTCTATTGCTGCTAACCATGGCAGGAACACAGCCGATGAGACTGATTGGGAGAACCCGACAAACAAACAGCTACATGATAAGTTTCAGCAAATGATGATTGGACAGTGCAAGATGTGGTAAACAGATTTGACGAGGCCATGGAGAAGATAGATGGCATTGAGAAGACGTTTGAAACAAAGCTTGATAGCAAGTTTGATGAATTGCTCGCTGCTTTTCCACAACCACCGCCGGCTGCACCTATCGCACCTCAAGAACGACAACAACTACGCCCCTTCCGAATCAGTATGGACGAGCTCAGCGTGTTCCTATTGAGCCGTGACAAAATTTGGTGCCGCTGCCATCATTGTTGGTGCTTCTTTGGCTCCTCGCCATCTGCTGCTGCTGGTACCGACGAGGATGATTATGTGGAAGATTACGAGGATGAGGTTGATCAACATCGAACTACACGCAACCACCAGCACCACAACCACCAGGTCGCCCACATGCAAATAATGGCAATGTTAGGGCTCCCCCTCAGGTACGAGATCATGACCATCTCCCTAAACTGAAATTGTATATTCCACCATTTGAGGGTAGATATGTTCCTGATATATATCTTACTTGGGAGTTAGAAACTGAACAACGATTTACATGTTTACAATATCCTGAGGAGAGACGTGTTCCCGCTGCTGTTTGTGCTTTCACTAGCTTTGCATGTGTTTGGTGGTCTGAACATTGTAGATTATATCCTGTTCCAGCTACTTGGGCTGCTTTGAAAACTGCTATGCGTACTCGTTGGGTTCCACCATATTATCAACGTGAATTACTTCAAAAATTGCAGCGCTTAAGACAAGGAAAAATTCTGTAGAAGAATATTATCAGAATTACAAACTGGCTTGATTAGATGTGGTATTGTTGAGGAGAATGAAGCTATGCTTGCACGTTTTCTCGTGTGGATTAAATAGAGAGATTCAGACCATTCTAGACTATAAGGATTATAATAATATCACTCGCTTATTCCATCTTGCTTGTAAAGCTGAACGTGAAGTGCAGGATCGACAGCATTGGCGCCGCACTAACTTTTCTCGCAGGTCGACCTTCATCGTGGACACCACGCATCATCTACTTCCATCGCACCATCACCACCTTCAGTGCCACCTCCAACCGTGAATCAAGAAAGCAGGCACAACCACCACTATCCGCCAAGAGCACACCGCCGGCCTGCACAGCTCTTCTTCTTCCATGGCGCCAACAGGCACACAAGTGATATTATTTGTCATCGTTGTAAGGGAAGAGGACATTTTACGAGAGAATGCAAATCTCAGCGTGTGATGATTGCTACCGAGGATGGTGGGTATGAGTCCGCTAGTGACTATGATGAGGAGACTTTGGCTCTTATTACCATGAGGAACACGGTGGAGATGATTACGATCATGAGACACAATACATGGCTGTCAAGATGCCGACAGTATGAATGTTTAGTTGCTCAACGTGTTTTGAGTGTGCAGGTTACACAAGCTGAGCAAAATCAGAGGCATAATTTGTTCCATACAAAGGAGTTGTGAAGGAACGTTCTATTCAAGGCCATCATAGATGGAGGGAGCTGCAACAACTTGGCTAGCATGGAGATGGTGGAGAAGCTATCTCTCACCACAAGACCACATCCACATCCTTACTACATCCAATGGTTCAACAACAGCGGCAAGGTTAAGGAGTTCGCTGACGTCTTTCCACACGACGTGCCACCGGGATTACCACCTATTCGCGGGATTGAGCATCAAATTGACTTAATTCCCGGTGCATCATTACCCAACCGTGCTCCATACCGTACCAATCCAGAGGAGACGAAGGAGATTATGCGTCAAGTACAGGAGCTGCTCGACAAAGGTTATATACGCGAATCCCTTAGTCCTTGTGCTGTTCCTATTATTCTAGTGCGAAAAAGGATGGTACGTCACGTATGTGTGTTGATTGTAGAGGCATTAATAATATTACTATTCGTTATCGTCACCCTATTCCTAGGCTAGATGATATGCTTGATGAATTGAGTGGCTCTACAATATTCTCCAAAGTTGATTTGCGTAGTGGATACCATCAAATTCGTATGAAATTGGGAGATGAATGGAAAACAGCATTTAAAACTAAGTTTGGATTATATGAGTGGTTAGTCATGCCTTTTGGGTTAACTAATGCACCTAGTACTTTCATGAGATTAATGAGCGAAGTTTTACGTGCTTTCATTGGACGATTTGTGGTAGTCTATTTTGATGATATACTGATTTATAGCAAATCTTTGGAAGAACATTTGGAACATTTACGTGCTGTTTTTAATGCTCTACGTGATGCACGTTTGTTTGGTAACCTTGGGAAGTGCACCTTTTGCACCGACCGAGTATCTTTTCTTGGCTATGTTGTTACTCCACAGGGAATTGAAGTTGATAAAGCCAAGATTGAAGCTATTGAGAGTTGGCCGCAGCCCAAAACGGTCACACAAGTGAGGAGTTTCCTTGGCCTCGCTGGTTTCTATAGGCGTTTTGTGAGAGATTTCAGCACCATTGCTGCACCTCTCAATGAGCTTACAAAGAAGGATGTGCCTTTTGTTTGGGGTACCGCACAGGAAGAAGCCTTCACGGTATTGAAAGATAAGTTGACACATGCTCCTTTACTCCAACTTCCTGATTTTAATAAGACTTTTGAGCTTGAATGTGATGCTAGTGGAATTGGATTAGGAGGTGTGTTATTACAAGATGGCAAACCTGTTGCATACTTTTCGAAAAATTGAGTGGGCCTAGTCTGAATTACTCTACTTATGATAAAGAATTATATGCTCTTGTTAGGACTTTAGAAACATGGCAACATTATTTATGGCCCAAAGAATTTGTTATACATTCTGATCATGAATCTTTGAAACATATTAAAAGTCAAGCTAAACTGAATCGTAGACATGCTAAATGGGTTGAATTCATTGAGACTTTCCTTATGTCATTAAACACAAGAAGGGTAAAGAAAATGTTATTGCTGATGCATTGTCTCGTCGCTATACTATGCTTTCACAACTTGACTTCAAAATATTTGGTTTGGAGACCATCAAAGATCAATATGTGCATGATGCTGATTTTAAAGATGTATTGCAGAATTGTAAAGAAGGAAGAACATGGAACAAGTTTGTCGTTAATGATGGATTTGTGTTCTGTGCTAACAAGCTATGCATTCCAGCTAGCTCCGTTCGTCTTTTGTTGTTGCAGGAGGCGCATGGAGGAGGACTAATGGGACACTTTGGCGTGAAGAAGGCGGAGGACGACTTGCTACACATTTCTTTTGGCCAAAGATGAGACGGGATGTTGAGCGTTTTATTGCTCGCTGCACTACATGTCAAAAAGCTAAGTCACGACTCAATCCTCATGGTTTGTATATGCCTTTGCCTGTACCTAGTGTTCCTTGGGAGGATATATCTATGGACTTTGTTTTAGGTTTACCTAGAACAAAGAAGGGGAGGGATAGCATATTTGTTGTCGTGGATAGATTCTCGAAAATGGCACACTTTATACCATGTCATAAAAGCGATGATCTTTGTCAATGTTGCTGATTTGTTCTTTCGTGAAATTATTCGCTTGCATGGTGTGCCAAATACTATTGTTTCAGATCGTGATACTAAATTTCTTAGCCACTTTTGGAGATGTTTATGGGCTAAGTTGGGGACTAAACTGCTTTTTAGTACTACTTGTCACCCCAAACCGATGGACAAACTGAAGTAGTCAATAGAACATTGTCTACTATGCTTAGGGCTGTTCTAAAGAAAACTAAGAAAATGTGGGAGGAATGCTTGCCTCATATTGAATTTGCTTATAATCGTTCATTGCATTCTACTACTAAGATGTGCCCTTTTGAAGTTGTGTATGGTTTCCTACCTCGTGCACCTATTGATTTGTTGCCTCTTCCATCTTCGGAGAAGGTTAATTTTGATGCTAAAGAACGTGCTGAATTGATTTTAAAAATGCATGAGTTAACTAAGGAAAACATTGAGCGTATGAATGCTAAATATAAACTTGCTGGAGATAAGGGTAGAAAACATGTTGTGTTTGCACTGGAGATCTTGTTTGGTTACATTTGCGTAAGGATAGATTTCCTGATTTGCGCAAATCAAAGCTAATGCCACGTGCTGCTGGTCCCTTTAAGGTGTTGGAGAAAGTAAATGATAATGCATATAAACTTGAGCTACCTGTAGATTTTGGGGTTAGTCCCACTTTTAACATTGCAGATTTGAAGCCATATTTGGGTGAGGAAGATGAACTTCCGTCGAGGGCGACTTCATTTCAAGAAGGGAGGATGATGAGGACATCAATACCATTGTTACACCCACAGCCCTGCTGCTATACATCTTGGACCAATTACTAGAGCTCACAAGACGCCAACTAAATTACGGTACTTTCGTTTCTTGGTAATGATTCTAATGTTCATGAGAATATGATGCTGCCTAAATTGGATACATTTGTTTTGCTTACAAATGAAGGGCCTAGCTTGGAGAAGGATGAACATTGGAGCAAGAACAAGCATGGAGATGATGGCATGCGCAAGGGGACAAGAATGGAGTTACAAGTGATGATTCCAGGACTTTGAAGCCACCGTAATGAGTGCATGAAGCCTTGGACGAAATATACAAGATGCCACTTCATAAATTTCGTCCAGAGGCTATTCTAGGTCTTCGTCACCTTATTATTGGGCCAGGCCCATGTAATTTCGAAATACATTAGTATAGGCTATTTTTAGAGTCCGTATGTGTGGGGAAACAAGAGATAGGGTTAGTTTGGACCCCTCCACCAAGGGCCACGAAATTCTCCCCTCTTCCTCCATATATACAGCCCTTAGGGCACCGTTTAGACTTTGGGTTTTGTTTAGATCAAAAGTTCGCCATAGCTGCAACTTCGCGTTTCGTTTGTGTTCAACGACGGACAAAGGCGCCACGTAACCCCACCTTGATCAATAAAGCTTTCATCTTATATTCGCAATATCCAGATTGCAATCTCAGTTTCTTGCTTGTTCTTCGTTTGCTCGCAGGAAATAGACCCTCGTGGTCGGGTTGATCGTGCTCGGCGTGGTCAATAACCTCTCGGAGTTGGTTTAGCGATTGCTAAAGGCGCGGACGTCCTCGCTGCGCTTCGTAGTCGGATCGTCAAAGTCGACTTCCACCAAAGCGAAATCCACCATCTCATCGAAAGACGGGACACCTCTGCCTCTATCAATCACGTTCATGATCAACATCGCCATGAAGGGCAAGTCACCTCCAAGCATCATGTGCACGATGACGACGAACGACATCTACTACGAGCTCAAGCACGACAACGACATCATCATCATGAAGATGCTCCACAAGCGCAAATGCACAAGTCCCAACAAGACCTACTTCACGCCAAGTCCAAACTTCAAGAGCACAAAAGAAGACCGCGAGATGACCACCACCAAGACGGCGCTACGGCTACACCAACCACTTTGGCATCTTCGCCAAGTGCTATCAAGGCATCTTCGCCTTTGGATGTACGGCATCTTCGCCTACTTCCCACGAGTACGCCTACATCGACTTCATCAAGTCCAAGGCGACCAACTACGAGTGAGGGCGACACATCCATCTTCGGAAGCCCCCCAAGGAAGATGGCCGAGCATGGGAAACTCCCTTCGGTCATGGAGACGAGCTATGAGGTGCCACATCATATGGGCCTCCTACACCAAGACGGTGACAAGAAGGTCGAGCAAGGGCCATCCCCTTCGACCACGGCGATGGGAGTTGAGCATGGAGACATTTACACCAACATCTCTCCGACACCCACATATGTTGAGATGCCCCAAGTGCCATGTGAGGAGAGCCACCACCCCATGAGTGACATGAGTGACTCCACCATACGTGACATTGAGAGCATTTCCTATGAGAGGATGAGTGTGACCACCACTAGCGCCACACATGAGAGCATGCCACACATCCTATGTGAGGTTGAGCGCCATTTGAGTGACTCCACCAGCCATATGAGTGAGAGCACCCTTGAGAGAGTGAGTGAGCCACAACACTTAGAGAGTGAGGTAGTTGACACGGCATGTGAGGCCACTATGATTTCTAACGACTTACCCTCTACTCCTTGTGTGTTTTCTCCTTTGGTGCTAGGTCTCCTACATGACGACACGCCTACCATTGATGAGTCCATACCTCCTGATGAGGACATCAATACCATTGTTACACCCACAGCCCCTGCCGCTATACATACTGGACCAATTACTAGAGCTCGCGCACGCCAACTAAATTACCAGGTACTTTCGTTTCTTGGTAATGATTCTAATGTTCATGAGAATATGACGCTGCCTAAATTGGATACATTTGTTTTGCTTACAAATGTAGGGCCTAGCTTGGAGAAGGATGAACATTGGAGCAAGAACCAGCATGGAGATGATGGCATGCTAAGGGGACAAGAATGGAGTTACAAGTGATGATTTCGGGACTTTGAAGCCACCATAATGAGTGCATGAAGCCTTGGACGAAATATACAAGATGCCACTTCATAATATTCGTCCATAGGCTATTCTAGGTGCTGCGTCACCTTATTATTGGGCCAGGCCCATGTAATTTCGAAATACATTAGTATAGGCTATTTTTAGAGTCCGTATGTGTGGGGAAACAAGAGATAGGGTTAGTTTCGGACCCCTCCACCAAGGGCCACGAAATTCACCCCCTCTTCCTCCATATATACAGCCCTTAGGGCACCGTTTAGACTTGGGTTTTGTTTAGATCAAAAGTTCGCCATAGCTGCAACTTCGCGTGATTTCGCTTGTGTTCAACGACTGGACAAAGCGCCACAGAACCCCACCTCGATCAATAAAGCTTTCATCTTATATTCGCAATATCCAGATTGCAATCTCAGTTTCTTGCTTGTTCTTCGTTTGCTCGCAGGAAATAGACCCTCGTGGTCAGGTTGATCGTGCTCCGGCGTGGTCAATAACCTCTCGGAGTTGGTTTAGCGATTGCTAAGGCGCGACGTCCTCGCACGTTCGTAGTCGGATCGTCAAAGTCGACTTCCACCAAAGCGAAATCCACCATCTCATCGAAAGACGGGACACCTCTGCCTCTATCACCTCCTATGGAGATGATGATGGCCATGATGGACGTTGATGCACCCCCCACATGGTTCCATCAAGATGAAGATGACAACGAGACGATCTTCAACACCTCACCTACAACACATGAGCGACGCTCCAAAGGTAACATAGGTGATGGTGCTTCTCTTGTCCCACTAGTGGACTCTCTTGACATTGATTGCTCCCATGATGTTTACCCACCTATTCCCATGCTTCATGCTAGTGAGACTTCTTCATGCCTTGACTTACCTATTTATGATGAATATGATGATGAGCATGTTGAGTTGCCTAGTTGTGATGCTATGCTTCATAGGATATCATGTGAAAATTCTATTGGTCACTTCATGTTTGACAATCCATTGAACTTGTCATATGCTATGAGTGAGATCTCCCATATTGCATACCTACAATCTCAACATAGTAACTATGCATGCCCCATTAAAATCAATCCCATTTGCACTTATGGCATAGATGACAAGATGATGGTCATTGGCTTTTGTTTTTCATGTGATGATATTGCCATGCTTCCTTTACATGATTTGTGCAATTCATCTACTATGACATGCCATGATCACATTGTTCCGAATATGCATTGTTTTGGATGCTGTCAATATTCTCCATGTGATGTTGCTACTCATGCTCATGAGGAGACCCCCATAGTTTCCTCATACATATTAGGAGATCTTGATGCATTTCATACATTGCATGATTCACATGATAGTGTACACCATATGCATTCCATGAATAACAATGCTCTAGAAATACCTCATGATGCATTACATCCTTTCAGTCTCCATTATGACACACATCATAACAAACCTCTCATGATGGATGACATGTTTCTATATCACGCATCTCATTTATTTGAGCGTTGGCTATTTTGTGCTAACAAACACATGCACGTGCGCATCATGATGGATGATGTGTACATATACCATGCACACACAATTTTTCCTTTGTCCTTGTTTTCTGTAGGTACTCATGTATACTCGTCAACCTCTCAATCCCAAGAGTTGACGAAACGAGCTCTTGAGAGCAAAGATGACTTGGGATCCCGTGGACTATCCTTACCACCGTTCCCTTCGCGCAAGGACTAAGCGCATCTCTTCTACTTGGCTCTCGCATGGCTATGGGCTATTTACCACTTGTCACCTTATGCCCATACTATTGTGTTCACTTTGCATGTTATGCTTGCTCCTATGCCTTTGCCATGCAATTGTGACCCTTGCTTGCATCTACCCATGATTCACCATTGATGTAGGGTGGAACCCTATGGCGACGATCTTTCACGTTTGGAGTGGGATCCCTCGAAGAACACGATGAACACGGGGAAGAACGGGGAGAAATCACAAGGGGAAACACTCAAGAACAAGTCCAAGTCACACATCCACTAGACAATCAAACACACAAGATCACAAGGTACATGAACAACAAAGGGAAAGATACATGGTAAGGTTCATCTCCAAGAGGAGGTCTTGATGATATCCTAGATGGATCTTCCCACAAGGGGTCTTGATGATATCCATGGGATCTTCTCCTAGATGGAGGTCTTGGCCTCCAATGGAGTAGTGGTCTCTCTCTCTCAAGAGTAGAGATAGGTAGGAGCAAAGCTCACCTAAGAATGAGCTATCACTTTGCTAACCCTAGAAAGGAGGTGGAGGAGGTCTATTTATAGCCCAAGGCGAAGGGGTAAGTGTGGGGCGAAGGGGTACACGGGCTTCGGCCCAAGTCACGCACGCAGGCGTGGTCCGGATGATCCGGATGGTGGCCCGGATGATCCGGGTGTCGGGGCTCCGGATGATCCGGGCGACCGTCCGGATGATCCGGCTTCGTCGAGCAGCTTCTGTTGTGATGCGGAGCATCCTTCCATCATCCCCATGGACTCTACATCAACACCTACAACACCACAAGGACCGATGACTCGAGCACGTGCAAGAGCCCTTGAAACCGAGGTGACATCACTCCTCTCACAACTCTCCTTCGATTCACATGAGACATGGTTACTACCTCAAACGGAAACTCTATGCATACTCAGGCACCAAGGAGTCGATCATGAAGAGGCTAGGAAGCAAGGAGAATCGGAAGCGGAAGGCATACGCGAAGACGGAGAGGAGAAAGCAACCAGGAACAGAGAGGCCGGACGATCCGGACGGAGGCCCGGACGATCCGGACAGAGCCCGGATGATCCGGACCCCGGTCCGGACGATCCGGCTAAATCGACCGAAGGCAACAGAACCTCCACGCTGAAGCCGGATCATCCGGACCCCGGCCCGGATCATCCGGATCCCGCCCGGACATCCGGACCACCAGCCGGACGTCCGGCCCTGCGCCGTCACCAGAGAGCACCGGACCATCCGGGCCCCACCGGATCATCCGGACCAGCCGGATCATCCGGACCGTCGCCCGGATCATCCGGCGAAGCTACTGCAGCAGCGTGTTGGGCTGAGCCCATGTACCCTTCGCCCAGATTCTATATATAGGACCCCTCTCCTCACTTTGAGACTTAGCATTGGATTAGCTCATATTTGTGTGTGAGAGCCTTTGCTCATCCACCGGTACTTCTCCACGGAGATCAGGACCTCCGTCTAGGAGAAGATCCATCGGATTCAAGACCCCTATACGGGAAGATCCCCTCGTGGATTCAAGACCTCCTCCGGGAGAAGAACGGCTACCTTTGTATCTTTCCTTTGTTGATTTTGGACCATGTATCACTCGTGCTTCGATGATCTAGACCTTGTGTGATTGATCTCTTGTCGGTTGAGTGTCTCTCTCGTTCTTCCCCGTGATTTCCTCTCGTGCTTCCACGTGTTCTTCGTGTTTTCCTCCGTAGGATCCCCTCCAAACGTGAAAGATCGACGAATTAGGGTTCCACCCTACATCATGTTGTCTTCGGGCACGTTAGCCGGATCGTCTGGGAGGTCGTCCGGATCGTTCGGGCTCGGTCCGGATCGTCCGGCTGGGTGTCCGGATGATCCGGGCAACTCCAGTCTTCTTCTCCTTTCTTCCGTCTTCTCTTCCACGCTTCCCTCGCGGATGGTGTAGTCGTTCCTTGGCGCTTGCACTCCTCCTTGACATCCGTGAAGCTCCGACAATACCTATGCAGGCACACGTAAGGAGTGTCAAGTAGTATACCATCCTCGAGAGTGTCAAGTGAGTACGTGTAAAGGAGATGATTCACCTTTGTGTATGTGAAGTAGATGTCGCACGTGTCACTTGCCAAATGGGCTCTTGACGTGGTGATGTCCGTAGGATGCTCCGCATCATCCCCTCCCCCTTGGGAAAGATCCGACCTCGGATCGAAAACCAAATCACCATGGGAAAGAGATGGCGTTGCCGTGTAGAAGTGGTCGATCACCAAGTTCTTGTCATCTTGAAGTTCCAAATGGGCACTCTCCAATGTCGCACCATCTTGTAATTCCTTCAAAAGTAGCAAAGATAACAAGCACTTGGAAAAACAAATGTGGTTGTCGTAAGAGGAAAACCAAGCATTCAAGAGGTGATTCACCCAACAAGTGTTGTCATCAACCATAGCATATGGTTTGACAAAGAAGTGTGTCATGACATTTGGACATATAAATTGAGCACAATTAAGTACATCATGGGAACAAGCATGTAAATGGGAGGTCAAGATGCAAATATATGTGATAGGTGAACAAGCATCTACCTCAAGGTCATAGCAAGCATGCATAAAGAGCTCAAAGAACGGTGATGCGGAGCATCCCACGTTCATCCCCATGTACACTCCGACTACTCTCCAAGCCCCAAGGATACATAAGATGAGACCTCGACTATGCGCCATCGGACACAAGGTGAACTCACTCCTCTTCGAACCGTCACTTTCCGCATATGAGACATGGCTACTACCTCATGCGTGGACCTTGTATACACTCAGGTACAACCAAGATGACCAAGGAGAATCCAAGGACCAAGGCCAAGCATGGAAGAGAAGACGGAAGAAAGGAGAAGAAGAAGACGGAGCAGCTGTTGGAGGCAGGCCGGACATCCGGACCGCCGTCCGGATCATCCGGGTCCAGCCGGATCATCCGGACCCTCCCCCGGATAATCCGGGTAACGGCGCCGAAGACAACAGAAGCTCCTCGATGAAGCCGGATCATCCGGACGGTCGCCCGGATCATCCGGGCCACCATCCGGATCATCCGGACCCCGCCTGTGTGCGCGACTTGGGCTGAGCCCATGTACCCCTTCGCCCCCTAGTCTATAAATAGGACCCCCTCTCCTCACTTTGAGACTTAGCATTGGATTAGCTCATATTTGTGTGAGAGCCTTTGCTCATCCACTCGGTTACTTCTCCTCGGAGATCAGGACCTCCGTCTAGGAGAAGATCCCTCAGCGGATTCAAGACCCCTATCTAGGGAAGAACATCAAGGCCTCCACTTGGAGATGAACGGTTTCTTTGTATCCTTACCCTAGTTGACTATGTATCTTGTGGATCTCATGTGTGTATGTTGATCTAGCACTTGTGTGATCGATTCCTTGTTGGTTGAGTGATTCTCTCTCCTTTTCCCTGTGTTTCTCCTCGTGCTTCCGCGTGTTCTTCGTGTTTCCCCCGTAGGATCCCCTCCAAACGTGAAAGATCGACGAATTAGGGTTCCACCCTACATCATATGGTATCATGAGCCACGTTGATCACGTTTTTGGAGCCCTTACTCCTCTTTTTCTAGCTTGATTTTGTTGATTTCGTCCTAAATCCGAAAATCCCCACCAATAATAGCCCCCAAATTTTTTTGTGATTTGTTGGTTTGATGATATTTTGTTGATTTTGATCCATGGATTTGCTTGGTTTCAAGTGGATCTAGCTATCTCCCCAAGTTTCCCCACCTTCCATCCACAAAATCTCTCAAATTTTGCCCCGAAAATCATCCATTTCCGCCCAAAAATTCGTCCCCGAGAGGAAATCCCGAGCAGTTTGACCTGCCCGGATCATCCAGACCATCTCCCGGATCATCCGGACACCGCCTGGATCAGCTGGACCCTCTCCCGGACGTCTGGATAACCCACGCACCCAGAAAACAGAACCGGCGCTGACGAACCCGGATCATCCGGATTTCCTCCCGGATCATCCGGACCTAGCCCGGATCATCCGGACCTCCTCCCGGATGTCCGGTTAACCCTGAAACTGACACGGACAGATTTTTGTTTTGGTCATAACTAATTCATCCGGAGTCCGATTTTGACGTTCTTTAGCTCGTTTTGAAGCTATTGACATCCCCTATCCCACAAAAATACCACCAACATCATTTGACTCCATCATATTTTCTGAAATTTGGCAAGTTTGCCTAGGCCCTCCACCATATCATCCGCATTACCACCACCGACTTCCGCAACGTAACCCATTTTGTTCCCCATTGCATATGTGGTTGTTTGAGTTGTGATTAGAGTCTCATAAGGTGTTTCGGCTACTTAGGGACAATTGCTTCTTCATCAACCACCACCACCACTTCCGCATAGACGTGCCCACCATACAATTCCACCCCAACTTAACCCAATTTTGTTTGAGTTGTGGCTTGTGTCTCCTAAGGTGTTTCGGCTACTTAGGGACGACAACTTCAACTCCGACTCATGTATAGCCCATCATTCCACTTCCGCATTGCCTAGTGCAACACCACCACCGCTTTCCGCTACCACCATTTGACATTTGTCATTTGAGATTTTGAGTTTGCGGTTTTCCGCTTCCTAAGGTGTTTCGCTACTTAGGACGAGTCTCCATCATCTTGGTATCTACACCAAGAACACCGCCATTCATCATCGCAAGGACGGTAACCTCGACGACACCTTTGTATATTCCCTTGCAATTGCATTGTTAACCCCTAGCCCATTTTTGCGTTACTTGCCTATCGAGACTAGCCATTTGAGTATTGCCGCAACGTTACTTGTGCACATTAGTGATCCACCATCCATTGCATACATACCATATCATCTTGGTATCATATCATCCATTGTGCCTCAAGTTTGTTCCCGCATATACACAATTGCTATCTTGGTTTGTGCATTGTGCAAAAGTGGCCATAGAAAAAAAAGAGAAAAAGCTTTTAAGCAAAAAGAGAGCAAAGAGCTCGTGAGCAAGTGCCATAGCATCATACCCCCATTGCAAATAAGAGCCATACCAAAATCCACATCATATGATATCATGCTTGAGAGAAACACCGGGAACCATACATACATAGCATACTTGGGATAGAAGTTTATCCATTTCGCATCTATAGGTTGTGCACAAGTGTCGTATCCGCCTATTGAGCAATCGTGCTAGCGTCTCTCTTGAGTTGTGCAACACGAGCGTTTTGGTGGATTCCACATTTTGAGCTCATTCCTTGGTTGCACGACCCCATTTATCTATCCGTGTGTGTGTTTCCATGTGCCATTCTTTGCTATTGGTCCATTTGTTTCACTTGCGAATTTGTGAATTTTTTTCAACGTTATTGACTCTTGCTAACATTTTGCATTAAATTTTTGTGCCACTATCCTCACCGAGCTCCACTATAAGCTTTACTTGTGTAGGTGTGAGAACCGACAAGGATTGGTACCAATAGTGCTATTTCATTGTCCACATTTGAGTGAACTTGATTCATCTTCAACTTTGGTCAAAGGTACATTGGTATACGTTCTTCTCTTTCTCCCACTCATATTTGCTCGAGTCTTGTGATGGATAGGCAAGGCATTCCCTCTCCGGTCTACGACAACAACGACGGCATGAACAACTACATCTCCAAAGCGTCTATCTTCGATGTACAAGGACAAATGCAAGGCGCATAATCAAGATTGCGAGAGCGCATCGAGAACATCTCCATCGACATTCGTCACTCCGAAGCAAGGAAAAGGGACTACATCGACAAGAAGCTTGCCGCACATAAAGAGGAGCAAGATGCAAGGATGGAGGAGATTAGAGCCTTGATCAAGTCTTCTTCCCCTTCATCATCCTCAAGACGACGACGGTCAAGTCACAAGTCTTCGGAGCGCGAAAAAGATGCAAGTGCAAATCGTCCTCGTCCACATCTACATGGCGATCATCATCACGTTCATGATCCACATCGCCATGAAGGCCAAGTCACCTCCAAGCAACATGTGCACGCATTTACGATTTAACGACATCTACTACGAGCTCAAGCACGACAACGACATCATCATCATGAAGATGCTCCACAAGCGCAAATGCACAAGTCCCAACAAGACCTACTTCACGCCAAGTCCAAGCTTCAAGAGCACAAATGATGAGGACATGACTACCTTGGATAAGATCAAAAATATTGCATACATGCATATTTGTCAGGTGATTTCTAGTGCAAACTATTCAATAATATATTTATGTTATCCAGAACAAAAATACTTCACATACTTTTGTGTTTTGTCTAATTGCAGGTGTATGGGACATTTGTACAATCCACATATGAAGATAAGGAAAAAGGAGAAGTTTAGGTGCTGTTCAAAAAGTCTTCTCACGTCACTTTTGGGCCAAGAGAAGATAGAGTCCAAGTCTCTCACGTTCTGGATTCAGATTCGGACTACACAGACATACCTGACTCAAAACATCAACAACTTTTTCATACGGACTCCGAATTGGGTGATTCTTTTTTTGTTGGAAAGTAGATTTCATGCTCTTTCTAGCACAATTGGAATCACCTTAAAATCCGTCCGGAGCATTGAGTTATGGACGAAACAATCTGATGCTGCACCAGAATCCGAGTCAAACTACAAGTCCAAAGGTGTTACGTCACCTCCACTTGGGCCCATTAGCCTTGTACGACCTAGGGTTAGTTTAGGCTGCCTTGGGACGTCCTCCCACCTCCTTGGCCGCCACCCCTTGCTCCGATATAAGTAGATCCATCTAGTAGCTTTTCCCTTGGGATTTGTTTAGTTAAAAGTTAGCCATTGCAACTTCGTGTACTTCGTTTGTGTCCAACGACCAGACCAAGACCGCTTACGGATCCCCACCTTTATCAATACTTCATATATACTCGCAATATTCAGATTGCTTTTATCATATTCTTGCTTGTTCTTCGATTGCTTGCAGGAATAGACCTTCGTGGTCAGGTTGATTGTGCTCCGGCGTGGTCAATAACCTCTCGGAGTTGGTTTAGCGATTGCTAAGGCGCAACGTCGTTCACGTTTGTAGTCGAATCGTCAAAGTCATCTTCACCAAATCGATAGTTATCATCTCATCGAAAGATCGGGACACCCCGCCTCTATTAAGTGATACATCATAACAATTTGAGTCTCCATTATGCGATACATCATAACAAACCTCTCATGATGGATGACATGTTTCTATATCACGCATCTCATTTATTTGAGCATTGGATATTTGGTGCTAACAAACACACGCACGTGCGCATCATGATGGATGATGTGTACATTTACCACGCACATACAATTTTCCCTTTGTCTTGGTTTTGTGTAGGTACTCATGTATACTCGTCAACCTCCCAATCCCAAGAGTTGACGAAACGAGCTCTTGAGCGTAACGATGCTTTGGGATCCCGTGGACTATCCTCACCACCGTCCCCTTCGCGCAAGGACTACGCGCAACTCCTCTACTTGGCTCTCACACGGCTATGGGCCATTTACCACTTGTCACCTTATGCTCATTTTACCGTGTTCACTTTGTATGCTATGCTTGCTTCTATACCTTTGCCATGCAATTGTGACCCTTGCTTGCATTTACCCATGATGAACCATTATGATATCCCATTGTGTATTTGCATGCTTGGTGGAGATCCTTGTTGCTATTGCCATGTTTATCATGTGCCCCATACTATTGATCTTGTTGTGTTGGGAGAGTCATGATGCCCCATTACTATTTACATATAGTCTCTCGCCAATACATTGATGACATTTTACTCATATCTTGCTTTCATGCTTGCGCTATGACATGTGAATTTTTCATGCCCACTATTTGCACACATGACATGCTTGCCATGATTCCTTCTAGTATTGCATCTTCGCACTACTAGCTTGCTTGACTTGATCATATGATTGCTTGTTATGTTGCATCACCCATGTTCCACTATTACTTGCTTTCTTGGGTTGATGACATATATGCTCATGCCTCTCACTTGATTTGTCATGATCATTGTCTCTTGTCTCCATTAGTTGCATCTCTCATATCACCTTGTATTGAGTGCCAACTTTGATGAGGACATCAATACCATTGTTACACCCACAGCCCCTGCTGCTATACATACTGGACCAATTACTAGAGCTCGCGCCCGCCAACTAAATTACCAGGTACTTTCGTTTCTTGGTAATGATTCTAATGTTCATGAGAATATGACGCTGCCTAAATTGAGAAGGATGAACATTGGAGCAAGAACCAGCATGGAGATGATGGCATGCGCAAGGGGGACAAGAATGGAGTTACAAGTGATGATTTCAGGACTTTGAAGCCACCATAATGAGTGCATGAAGCCTTGGACGAAATATACAAGATGCCACTTCATAATATTCGTCCATAGGCTATTCTAGGTGCTGCGTCACCTTATTATTGGGCCAGGCCCATGTAATTTCGAAATACATTAGTATAGGCTATTTTTAGAGTCCGTATGTGTGGGAAACAAGAGATAGGGTTAGTTTGGACCCTCCACCAAGGGCCACGAAATTCACCCCTCTTCCTCCATATATACAGCCCTTAGGGCACCGTTTAGACTTGGGTTTTGTTTAGATCAAAAGTTCGCCATAGCTGCAACTTCGCGTGCCGTTTGTGTTCAACGACTGCACAAAGCGCCACAGAACCCCACCTTGATCAATAAAGCTTTCATCTTATATTCGCAATATCCAGATTGCAATCTCGGTTTCTTGCTTGTTCTTCGTTTGCTCGCAGGAAATAGACCTCGTGGTCGTTGATCGTGCTCGGCGTGGTCAATAACCTCTCGGAGTTGGTTTAGCGATTGCTAAGGCGCGGCGTCCTCGCTGCGTTCAGTAGTCGGATCGTCAAAGTCGACTTCCACCAAAGCGAAATCCACCATCTCATCGAAAGGCGGGACACCTTTGCCTCTATCAAGTGGTATCAGATTTCCAGGTTGCTCGGTGAGATTTTACAGTTTTCGTAGTTTAGATCGAGTCTGTTCTTCATACCTACAGTCCACGAAAAAGCCAAAAAAATTAGGTTAGGTCATCATATCCGAACCAATCGAGCCTTTGCATAATCTTTTTACGTATTTGCGTTGTTGAATTTGCGGTTGCATCGTCGTGTCTAGTTGCTGGTCTTAGAGTCTAGTCTTTTAGAGTTTGAGTTACGGTCATAAGTTGTCACGCCGCCGCACCATCATCATCGCCCTGCCATCTACCACCACCGCTTATCCGCCACCGCTTGAATCCGTATCCATATACCACCACCACGACATATACCACCACCATATATCCACCACCAATCCGAGTTCCTTGCATATTAGATTTGTTTTCGGGATCCATCTAATTTCCGATTCGTGTTTCCTTGTCTGAGTAGGTTTCGGATTCCAGCAATCTTTTGCCGTCCGTAGAAGAGGTTGGTTTCCAAAAAAAAAAAAACGCACGGAAACCACCCTCCGTTTAGGCCCAAAATTTTCCAAAAACGCACGGGATAAAAAATTTTCTAGCTATCCTATTTTTAGGTGTTTCTAAGCGTATTGAGCCAGTCGCCGTTATAGAAAGTTTTTTTTGACCCGTTTCCAGTTTTTGGGTCCGGGCAGTCGAAAAAAAAAAAATTTGGTCGAAAAAATTTCGTGCCCATCCTGTCAGTTTGACCTGGGAAGAGTTTTGAGACACTCGCCATTATAGTGATTTTTTCGCAAAAAAAAAAAAAAAAGCGCAAAAAAAAAAAAAGAGCGAAAAAAAAATTCAGAGTGTGCTTTTCCTTTGATTACGTGCAGCGCCGTGATTTTGTTAGTGTTCTAGGCTCGCGTCTCTAGCACGGTCTAGCCTAGGACCAGCACAGTACCGTCGTTGAGCGTTTATTCAACTTTGCATCTCGATTTGATTATTCTTGACCCTTTTGCTACCATATTATAAGCCTTCCCAGCTCCACATACATCTCGTCGTGCGTTTGACTCTCCCGGCAATCGCTCTATCCAAGCTTTGAGAGTTTTGATTACAACGGTTGCCGATCACCGCTTTCTTCTTTGGTAAGAACTGGTAAGAATTTGAGATTTGCTTGACGGATTTGTGACACCCACCACCACATCTTGTTAGTAGTCTGTAGGATCATATTCTTGTGTGTTTCTATTGCTGCTAACCATGGCAGGATCACAAGCCGACGAGACTGACCGGGAGAACATGACGAACAAACAGCTACATGATAAATTTCAGCAAATGATGAGTGGACAGGTGCAAGATGTGGTAAACAGATTTGACGAGGCCATGGAGAAGATAGATGGCATTGAGAAGGCGTTTGAAACAAAGCTTGATAGCAAGTTTGATGAATTGCTCGCGTTTTCCACAACCACCGCCGGCTGCACCTATCGCACCTCTGCAAGCGACAACAACTCGCCCCTTCCGAATCGGTATGGGACGAGCTCGGCGTGTTCCTATTGAGACAGGACAAAATTCTGGTGCCGCTGCCATGCTGTTGGTGCTTCTTTGGCTCCTGCTGCTGCTGCTGCTGGTACCGACGAGGATGATTATATGGGAGATTATGAGGATGAGGTTGATCAACATCGAACTACGTGCAACCACCAGCACCACAACCACCGGTCGTCCACATGCAAATAATGGCAATGCTAGGGCTCCCCTCAGTGCGAGATCATGACCATCTCCTAAACTGAAATTGAATATTCCACCATTTGAGGGTAGATATGTTCACGATATATATCTTACTTGGGAGTTAGAAACTGAACAACGATTTACATGTTTACAATATCCCGAGGAGAGACGTGTTCTGCTGCTGTTTGTGCTTTCACTAGCTTTGCATGTGTTTGGTGGTCTGAACATTGTAGATTATATCCTGTTCCAGCTACTTGGGCTGCTTTGAAAACTGCTATGCGTACTCGTTGGGTTCCACCATATTATCAACGTGAATTGCTTCAAAAATTGCAGCGCTTAAGACAAGGTAAAAATTCTGTAGAAGAATATTATCAGGAATTACAAACTGGCTTGATTAGATGTGGTATTGTTGAGGAGAATGAAGCTATGCTTGCACGTTTTCTGGGTGGATTAAATAGAGAGATTCAGACCATTCTAGACTATAAGGATTATAATAATATCACTCGTTTATTCCATCTTGCTTGTAAAGCTGAACGTGAAGTGCAGGATCGACAGGCATTGGCGCGCACTAACTTTTCTGCAGGTCGACCTTCATCATGGACACCACGTGCATCATCTACTTCCACACGTGATGAGGACATCAATACCATTGTTACACCCACAGCCCCTGCTGCTATACATACTGGACCAATTACTAGAGCTCGCGCACGCCAACTAAATTACCAGGTACTTTCGTTTCTTGGTAATGATTCTAATGTTCATGAGAATATGACGCTGCCTAAATTGGATACATTTGTTTTGCTTACAAATGTAGGGCCTAGCTTGGAGAAGGATGAACATTGGAGCAAGAACCAGCATGGAGATGATGGCATGCTAAAGGGGACAAGAATGGAGTTACAAGTGATGATTTCAGGACTTTGAAGCCACCATAATGAGTGCATGAAGCCTTGGACGAAATATACAAGATGCCACTTCATAATATTCGTCCATAGGCTATTCTAGGTGCTCGTCACCTTATTATTGGGCCAGGCCCATGTAATTTCGAAATACATTAGTATAGGCTATTTTTAGAGTCCGTATGTGTGGGGAAACAAGAGATAGGGTTAGTTTGGACCCCTCCACCAAGGGCCACGAAATTCACCCCTCTTCCTCCATATATACAGCCCTTAGGGCACCGTTTAGACTTGGGTTTTGTTTAGATCAAAAGTTCGCCATAGCTGCAACCGGCGTGCATTTCGTTTGTGTTCAACGACCGGACAAAAGCGCCAGAACCCCACCTTGATCAATAAAGCTTTCATCTTATATTCGCAATATCCAGATTGCAATCTCAGTTTCTTGCTTGTTCTTCGTTTGCTCGCAGGAAAGCAGACCCTCGTGGTCGGGTTGATCGTGCTCAGCGTGGTCAATAACCTCTCGGAGTTGGTTTAGCGATTGCTAAGGCGCGGCGTCCTCGCAGACGTTCGTGAGTCGGATCGTCAAAGTCGGCTTCACAAAGCGAAATCCACCATCTCATCGAAAGGCGGACACCTTTGCCTCTATCAAGTGGTATCAGATTTCCGGGTTGCTCGGTGAGATTTTACAGTTTTTCGTAGTTTAGATCGAGTGCGTCTTCATACCTATAGTCCACGAAAAAGCCAAAAAAAAATTAGGGTTAGTTCATCCTATCCGAACCGACCGAGCCTTTGCATAATCTTTTTCAGTATTTGCATTGTTGAATTTGCGGTTGCATCGTCGTGTCTAGTTGCTGGTCTTAGAGTCTAGTCTTTTAGAGTTTCGAGTTACGGTCATAAGTTGTCACACGCCGCGCACCACCGCTCGAATCCGTATCCATATACCACCACCGCTTATCCGCCACCGCTTGAATCCGTATCCATATACCACCACGCTGCCATATATCATCACCAATCCGAGTCCCTTGCATATTAGGTTTGTTTTGGGATCCATCTAGTTTTCCGATTCGTGTTTCCTTGTGCGAGTAGGTTTGGATTCCAGCAATCTTTTGCCGTCCGTAGAAGAGGTTGGTTTCAAAAAAAAAAAAAAAAGGTCAAGATTGAAGCTATTGAGAGTTGGCGCAGCCCAAAACGGTCACACAAGTGAGGAGTTTCCTTGGCCTCGCTGGTTTCTATAGGCGTTTTGTGAGAGATTTCAGCACCATTGCTGCACCTCTCAATGAGCTTACAAAGAAGGATGTGCCTTTTGTTTGGGGTACCGACATGGGAAGAAGCCTTCACGGTGTTGAAAGATAAGTTGACACATGCTCCTTTACTCCAACTTCCTGATTTTACTAAGACTTTTGAGCTTGAGTGTGATGCTAGTGGAATTGGATTAGGAGGTGTGTTATTACAAGATGGCAAACCTGTTGCATACTTTTCGAAAAATTGAGTGGGCCTAGTCTGAATTATTCTACTTATGATAAAGAATTATATGCTCTTGTTAGGACTTTAGAAACATGGCAACATTATTTATGGCCCAAAGAATTTGTTATACATTCGATCATGAATCTTTGAAACATATTAAAAGTCAAGCTAAACTGAATCGTAGACATGCTAAATGGGTTGAATTCATTGAGACTTTCCCTTATGTCATTAAACACAAGAAGGGTAAAGAAAATGTTATTCTTGATGCATTGTCTCGTCGCTATACTATGCTTTCACAACTTGACTTCAAAATATTTGGTTTGGAGACCATCAAAGATCAATATGTGCATGATGCTGATTTTAAAGATGTATTGCAGAATTGTAAAGAAGGAAGAACATGGAACAAGTTTGTCGTTAATGATGGGTTTGTGTTCGTGCTAACAAGCTATGCATTCCAGCTAGCTCCGTTCGTCTTTTGTTGTTGCAGGAGGCGCATGGAGGAGGACTAATGGGACACTTTGGCGTGAAGAAGGCGGAGGACGTACTTGCTACACATTTCTTTTGGCCAAAGATGAGACGGGATGTTGAGCGTTTTATTGCTCGCTGCACTACATGTCAAAAAGCTAAGTCACGACTCAATCCTCATGGTTTATATATGCCTTTGCTGTACCTAGTGTTCCTTGGGAGGATATATCGATGGACTTTGTTTTAGGTTTACCTAGAACAAAGAAGGGAGGATAGCATATTTGTTGTCGTGGATAGATTCTCGAAAATGGCACACTTTATACCATGTCATAAAAGCGATGATCTTTGTCAATGTTGCTGATTTGTTCTTTCGTGAAATTATTCGCTTGCATGGTGTGCCAAATACTATTGTTTCAGATCGTGATACTAAATTTCTTAGCCACTTTTGGAGATGTTTATGGGCTAAGTTGGGGACTAAACTGCTTTTTAGTACTACTTGTCACCCCAAACTGATGGACAAACTGAAGTAGTCAATAGAACATTGTCTACTATGCTTAGGGCTGTTCTAAAGAAAAATAAGAAAATGTGGGAGGAATGCTTGCCTCATATTGAATTTGCTTATAATCGTTCGTTGCATTCTACTACTAAGATGTGCCCTTTTGAAGTTGTGTATGGTTTCCTACCTCGTGCACCTATTGATTTGTTGCCTCTTCCATCTTCGGAGAAGGTTAATTTTGATGCTAAAGAACGTGCTGAATTGATTTTAAAATGCATGAGTTAACTAAGGAAAACATTGAGCGTATGAATGCTAAATATAAACTTCTTTGGAGATACGGGTAGAAAACATGTTGTGTTTGCACGGAGATCTTGTTTGGTTACATTTGCGTAAGGATAGATTTCTGATTTGCGCAAATCAAAGCTAATGCCATGTGCTGCTGGTCCCTTTAAGGTGTTGGAGAAAGTAAATGATAATGCATATAAACTTGAGCTGCTGCAGATTTTGGGGTTAGTCCCACTTTTAACATTGCAGATTTGAAGCCATATTTGGGTGAGGAAGATGAACTTCCGTCGAGGACGACTTCATTTCAAGAAGGGAGGATGATGAGGACATCAATACCATTGTTACACCCACAGCCCTGCTGCTATACATCTTGGACCAATTACTAGAGCTCAAGACGCCAACTAAATTACCGGTACTTTCGTTTCTTGGTAATGATTCTAATGTTCATGAGAATATGACGCTGCCTAAATTGGATACATTTGTTTTGCTTACAAATGTAGGGCCTAGCTTGGAGAAGGATGAACATTGGAGCAAGAACCAGCATGGAGATGATGGCATGCATAAGGGGACAAGAATGGAGTTACAAGTGATGATTTCAGGACTTTGAAGCCACCATAATGAGTGCATGAAGCCTTGGACGAAATATACAAGATGCCACTTCATAATATTCGTCCATAGGCTATTCTAGGTGCTGCGTCACCTTATTATTGGGCCAGGCCCATGTAATTTCGAAATACATTAGTATAGGCTATTTTTAGAGTCCGTATGTGTGGGGAAACAAGAGATAGGGTTAGTTTCGGACCCCTCCACCAAGGGCCACGAAATTCACCCCCTCTTCCTCCATATATACAGCCCTTAGGGCACCGTTTAGACTTGGGTTTTGTTTAGATCAAAAGTTCGCCATAGCTGCAACTTCGCGTGCCGTTTGTGTTCAGCGACCGGACAAAGCGCCACAGAACCCCACCTTGATCAATAAAGCTTTCATCTTATATTCGCAATATCCAGATGCAATCTCAGTTTCTTGCTTGTTCTTCGTTTGCTCGCAGAAACAGACCCTCGTGGTCAGGTTGATCGTGCTCCGGCGTGGTCAATAACCTCTCGGAGTTGGTTTAGCGATTGCTAAGGCGCGACGTCCTCGCACGTTCGTAGTCGGATCGTCAAAGTCGGCTTCCACAAAGCGAAATCCACCATCTCATCGAAAGACGGGACACCTTTGCCTCTATCAACACGTTCTGCTACACCGGCACCTCCGTCGGGTGCCACCTCCAACCGTGATACACGAACGCAGGCACAACCACCACTATCTGCCAAGAGCACACCTGCCGGACCTGCACAGAGCTCTTCTTCTTCCATGGCGTCAACAGGGCACACAAGTGATATTATTTGTCGTCGTTGTAAGGGAAGAGGACATTTTGCAAGAGAATGCAAATCTCAGCGTGTGATGATTGCTACTGAGGATGGTGGGTATGAGTCCGCTAGTGGCTATGATGAGGAGACTTTGGCTCTTATTACACATGAGGAACACGGTGGAGATGATTACGATCATGAGACACAATACATGGCTCTGAAGATCTTTGACAGGTATGAATGTTTAGTTGCTCAACGTGTTTTGAGTGTGCAGGTTACACAAGCTGAGCAAAATCAGAGGCATAATTTGTTCCATACAAAGGGAGTTGTGAAGGAACGTTCTATTCGCGTCATCATAGATGGAGGGAGCTGCAACAACTTGGTTAGCATGGAGATGGTGGAGAAGCTATCTCTCACCACAAGACCACATCCACATCCTTACTACATTCAATGGTTCAACAACAGCGGCAAGGTTAAGGTAACACGTACTGTTCGTGTGCATTTTAGTATCTCTACATATGCTGATTATGTTGATTGTGATGTGGTACCTATGCAAGCATGCTCCTTATTACTTGGTAGACCATGGCAATTTGATAAAATTCTGTACACCATGGTAGAAACAATCAAGTATACTCTTGTTCATAAGGATAAAAATATTACTTTGCTTCCTATGACTCCTGAGTCCATTTTGAAAGATGATATTAATAGAGCTAATAAAGCAAAACAGGAGAAAAATAAGAGTGAAAATCAGATTGTGGCAAAAGAATTTGAGCAACATATGAAGCCTAATAGTAAACCATCTAGTGTTGCTTCGAAATTAAATTGAAAAGTGCATGTTTACTTGCCACTAAATCTGATATTGATGAGCTAGATTTTAGCAAATCTGTTTGCTATGCTTTTGTGTGCAAAGAGGCATTATTTTCATTCGAGGACGTGCCTTCCTCTTTGCCTCCTGCTGTCACTAACATTTTGCAGAGTTCACGACGTCTTTCCACAAGGCGTGCCACGGGATTACCGCCTATCCGAGGGATTGAGCATCGATTGATTTAATTCCGGTGCTTCACTGCCAAACCGTCGCCATACCGTACCAATCCGGAGGAGGCGAAGGAGATTATCGTCAAGTACAAGAGCTTCTCGACAAAGGTTATATCGCGAATCCCTTAGTCCTTGTGCTGTTCCTATTATTCTAGTGCCAAAAAGGATGGTACATCGCGTATGTGTGTTGATTGTAGAGGCATTAATAATATTACTATTAGTTATCGTCATCCTATCCCTAGGCTAGATGATATGCTTGATGAATTGAGTGGCTCTACAATATTCTCCAAAGTTGATTTGCGTAGTGGATACCATCAAATTCGTATGAAATTGGGAGATGAATGGAAAACAGCATTTAAAACTAAGTTTGGATTATATGAGTGGTTAGTCATGCCTTTTGGGTTAACTAATGCACCTAGTACTTTCATGAGATTAATGAACGAAGTTTTACGTGCTTTTATTGGACGATTTGTGGTAGTCTATTTTGATGATATCTTGATTTATAGCAAATCTTTGGAAGAACATTTGGAACATTTATGTGCTGTTTTTAATGCTCTACGTGATGCACGTTTGTTTGGTAACCTTGGGAAGTGCACCTTTTGCACCGACCGAGTGTCTTTTCTTGGCTATGTTGTTACTCCACAGGGAATTGAAGTTGATAAAGCCAAGATTGAAGCTATTGAGAGTTGGCCGCAGCCCAAAACGGTCACACAAGTGAGGAGTTTTCTTGGCCTCGCTGGATTCTATAGGCGTTTTGTGAGAGATTTCAGCACCATTGCTGCACCTCTCAATGAGCTTACAAAGAAGGATGTGCCTTTTGTTTGGGGTACCGCTTGGGAAGAAGCCTTCACGGTGTTGAAAGATAAGTTGACACATGCTCCTTTACTCCAACTTCCTGATTTTACTAAGACTTTTGAGCTTGAATGTGATGCTAGTGGAATTGGATTAGGAGGTGTGTTATTACAAGATGGCAAACCTGTTGCGTACTTTTCTGAAAAATTGAGTGGGCCTAGTCTGAATTATTCTACTTATGATAAAGAATTATATGCTCTTGTTAGGACTTTAGAAACATGGCAACATTATTTATGGCCCAAAGAATTTGTTATACATTCGATCATGAATCTTTGAAACATATTAAAAGTCAAGCTAAACTGAATCGTAGACATGCTAAATGGGTTGAATTCATTGAGACTTTCCTTATGTCATTAAACACAAGAAGGGTAAAGAAAATGTTATTGCTGATGCATTGTCTCGTCGCTATACTATGCTTTCACAACTTGACTACAAAATATTTGGTTTGGAGACCATCAAAGATCAATATGTGCATGATGCTGATTTTAAAGATGTATTGCAGAATTGTAAAGAAGGAAGAACATGGAACAAGTTTGTCGTTAATGATGGGTTTGTGTTCGTGCTAACAAGCTATGCATTCCAGCTAGCTCCGTTCGTCTTTTGTTGTTGCAGGAGGCGCATGGAGGAGGACTAATGGGACACTTTGGCGTGAAGAAGGCGGAGGACGACTTGCTACACATTTCTTTTGGCCAAAGATGAGGCGGGATGTTGGCGTTTTATTGCTCGCTGCACTACATGTCAAAAAGCTAAGTCACGACTCAATCCTCATGGTTTATATATGCCTTTGCCTGTACCTAGTGTTCCTTGGGAGGATATATCGATGGACTTTGTTTTAGGTTTACCTAGAACAAAGAAGGGAGGATAGCATATTTGTTGTCGTGGATAGATTCTCGAAAATGGCACACTTTATACCATGTCATAAAAGCGATGATCTTTGTCAATGTTGCTGATTTGTTCTTTCGTGAAATTATTCGCTTGCATGGTGTGCCAAATACTATTGTTTCAGATCGTGATACTAAATTTCTTAGCCACTTTTGGAGATGTTTATGGGCTAAGTTGGGGACTAAACTGCTTTTAGTACTACTTGTCACCCCAAACCGATGGACAAACTGAAGTAGTCAATAGAACATTGTCTACTATGCTTAGGGCTGTTCTAAAGAAAAATAAGAAAATGTGGGAGGAATGCTTGCCTCATATTGAATTTGCTTATAATCGTTCATTGCATTCTACTACTAAGATGTGCCCTTTTGAAGTTGTGTATGGTTTCCTACCTCGTGCACCTATTGATTTGTTGCCTCTTCCATCTTTGGAGAAGGTTAATTTTGATGCTAAAGAACGTGCTGAATTGATTTTAAAATGCATGAGTTAACTAAGGAAAACATTGAGCGTATGAATGCTAAATATAAACTTCTGGAGATAAGGGTAGAAAACATGTTGTGTTTGCACTGGAGATCTTGTTTGGTTACATTTGCGTAAGGATAGATTTCTGATTTGCGCAAATCAAAGCTAATGCCACGTGCTGCTGGTCCCTTTAAGGTGTTGGAGAAAGTAAATGATAATGCATATAAACTTGAGCTGCTGCAGATTTTGGGGTTAGTCCACTTTTAACATTGCAGATTTGAAGCCATATTTGGGTGAGGAAGATGAACTTCCGTCGAGGGCGACTTCATTTCAAGAAGGGAGGATGATGAGGACATCAATACCATTGTTACACCCACAGCCCCTGCTGCTATACATCTTGGACCAATTACTAGAGCTCGCGCCGCCAACTAAATTACGGTACTTTCGTTTCTTGGTAATGATTCTAATGTTCATGAGAATATGACGCTGCCTAAATTGAGAAGGATGAACATTGGAGCAAGAACCAGCATGGAGATGATGGCATGCGCAAGGGGGACAAGAATGGAGTTACAAGTGATGATTTCAGGACTTTGAAGCCACCATAATGAGTGCATGAAGCCTTGGACGAAATATACAAGATGCCACTTCATAATATTCGTCCATAGGCTATTCTAGGTGCTGCGTCACCGTATTATTGGGCCAGGCCCATGTAATTTCGAAATACATTAGTATAGGCTATTTTTAGAGTCCGTATGTGTGGGGAAACAAGAGATAGGGTTAGTTTCGGACCCCTCCACCAAGGGCCACGAAATTCACCCCCTCTTCCTCCATATATACAGCCCTTGGGGCACCGTTTAGACTTGGGTTTTGTTTAGATCAAAAGTTCGCCATAGCTGCAACCGCGCGTGCCGTTTGTGTTCAACGACCGGACAAAGCGCCACAGAACCCCACCTTGATCAATAAAGCTTTCATCTTATATTCGCAATATCCAGATTGCAATCTCAGTTTCTTGCTTGTTCTTCGTTTGCTCGCAGGAAATAGACCCTCGTGGTCAGGTTGATCGTGCTCCGGCGTGGTCAATAACCTCTCGGAGTTGGTTTAGCGATTGCTAAGGCGCGGCGTCCTCGCTGACGTTCGTAGTCGGATCGTCAAAGTCGACTTCCACCAAAGCGAAATCCACCATCTCATCGAAGGCGGACACCTTTGCCTCTATCAAACTTGCTATGCTTATTGATCTGGAGACTTGGACACTATACTTGTGATGCATGCTTGTTTGATTGAGCCTCTTGTATTTGGATGTTCTTACATCATATGCCTCCATTCTTTGAAATGCTCCTTGTACATTCTTATGATGAGCATGATGCATACACTTGTTAGGTATCTTACGCATACGAATGATAGGTTTTGCATTTCCGCTAACCTCATTTGTTTTTTCAGTGTTTGTCATGTTCTTTCATTTTGGAGGTTTCACAAGGCGATGCCGTTATGCGACATATTGGTTATGTGAAGGCATACATGATGTGCGACACCAACATTTTCGACATTCTCATAAAAGTGAACTCCTTCTCTTTTAGCAATCCTCAAATATGCATATTGGATGGGTCACTCTTTTATTGTTGTTTCCTTCTTGTTGTCTACATGATACATCTCGTGAACGGAGGAGCGACATTGGAGATTGACTACATGGACCTTCACATTGAGGAGCGCTTGCACTTATTGGATGCACCTTCGGCACTCCACTCATGCCTCGACATCGAGCTTTGGTACACCAACACCTTCATATTTGTTGATTGTGCTCACACATGTCATGCTCGATGGACATATCATACCCACCACAAGTTTGCACCCTATGTGATGCGGAGCATCCTTCCATCATCCCCATGGACTCTACATCAACACCTACAACACCACAAGGACCAATGACTCGAGCACGTGCAAGAGCTCTTGAAACCGAGGTGACATCACTCCTCTCACAACTCTCCTTGATTCACATGAGACATGGTTACTACCTCAAGCGGAAACTCTATGCATACTCGAGCACCGAGGAGTCGACCATGAAGAGGTTTGGAAGCAAGGAGAACCGGAAGCGGAAGGCACGCATGAAGGCGGAGAGGAGAAAGCAACAAGGACCAGGGTGGCGGACGATCGGACGGAGGCCCGGACGATCCGGACAGAGCCCGGATGATCCGGACCCCGGTCCGGACGATCCGGCTACAGCGACCGAAGGCAACAGAAGCTCCCTCCCGAAGCCGGATCATCCGGACCCCGCCCGGACGTCCGGACCACCAGCCGGACATCCGGCCCGTCGCCGCCACCAGCCGAGCCTCCGGCTCATCCGGTGATGAGGACATGACTACCTTGCATAAGACCAAAAATACTGCATACATGCATATTTGTCAGGTGATTTCTAGTGCAAACTATTCAATAATATATTTATGTTATCCAGAACAAAAATACTTCACATACTTTTGTGTTTTGTCTAATTGCAGGTGTATGGGACATTTGTACAATCCACATATGAAGATAAGGGAAAAGGAGAAGTTTAGGTGCTGTTCAAAAAGTCTTCTCACGTCATTTTTGGGCCAAGAGAAGATAGAGTCCAAGTCTCTCACGTTACGGATTCAGATTCGGACTGCTGCAGACATACCTGACTCAAAACGTCAACAACTTTTTCATACGGACTCGAATTGGGTGATTCTTTTTGTTGGAAAGTAGATTTCATGCTCTTTCCAGCACAGTTGGAATCACCTTAAAAGCCGTCCGGAGTGTTGAGTTATGGACGAAACAATCTGACGCTGCACCAGAATCCGAGTCAAACTACAAGTCCAAAGGTGTTACGTCACCTCCACTTGGGCCCATTGGCCTTGTACGACCTAGGATTAGTTTTAGGCTGCCTTGGGACGTTCTCCCACCTCCTTGGCCACCACCCCTTGCTCCTATATAAGTAGATCCATCTAGTAGCTTTTTCCTTGGGATTTGTTTAGTTAAAGTTAGCCATTGCAACCGTGTGCCGTTTGTGTCCAACGACCAGACCAAGACCGCTTACGGATCCCCAGCTTTGTCAATACTACATACATACTCGCAATATTCAGATTGCTTTTATCATATTCTTGCTTGTTCTTCGATTGCTTGCAGGAATAGACCTTCGTGGTCAGGTTGATTGTGCTCCGGCGTGGTCAATAACCTTTCGGAGTTGGTTAGCGATTGCTAAGGCGCAACGTCGTGCACGTTTGTAGTCGGATCGTCAAAGTCGTCTCCACCAAATCGATAGTTATCATTTCATCGAAAGATCGGGACACCCCGCCTCTATCAAGTGGTATCAGTTTTCAGGTTGCTCGGTGAGAATTTCCAGTTTTCCCTAGATTAGATTTATTTTCTTACCTATTGTCCAAGAAAAAGCCACAAAAAATAGTTAGATCTATTCACCCCTTGTCCAAGCCACTCTGAGCCTTTGCAATTTTCTTTTCATTGGTTGCATTATTGAATTATCGGTTGCATCGTCGTGTTGAGTTGCTGGTCTTAGTGTCTAGTTCCTTTAGAGTTTCGAGTTCTGTTCACATTAGTCACGCCGCCGCTGCATCATTATCCCTTTCGCTGTCCACCATCCCATCTATTAATTTCCACCACGTGCTACGCGTTGTTCATTATCATAATCATAGTTGAGGTCATTCACATCTTCGTCTGATCCAATCTGCATCTTATCTAGTTTGTCTTGGAAAGAGGGAGAAAAAAAAGAGAGAAAAAAAAGAGAAAAAAAAGGAAAGAAAAAAAAAAGAGAGAGAAGAAAAAGAAAAAAAAGTGTGAGGAGAAAAAAAGAGAGAAGAAGAAAAAAAATCGGATCTATCTAGAATCAATCTCGTACCTGAATTCGGATAGAATCTGTTTTGCGCACTGTTCAGTAAAACAGGTGTATCTTCCTCATACGAAGTCCGTTTTGGCTCCGTAAGTACTCAAATTGAAGCTAGCGACGAGCCGCATGTAAATAGTTGCAGAAGCTAGTTCAATATTTGACACCTCAAAATCGGCTTCTAAATAGGTCTTTTTGCCCTCCGAAGTTCGTGAACACAGCTTGTTCCAATTTTTCAGGCCAGTTTTAGAATTCTTTGACTCCTCATATCAACTTGGAATTGAGTGATTCTTCTTGCATTGGAAAGCTTGAGTTAGTAGCATTCTTTGAAAGAATGTATCATAAAATTGGCTCAAACTTTTCAAGAGGAAAGTTGGAGAGAGAGTTGTTGTATGTCCTGCTTGGTAGTTGTTTTTCATCATTATCTTCACTACCGTTGTGATCTTCACTTATATCTTGCTGTCAAGAGCTACTTAGTATCCTTCATTGATGCTAGTTGTGCTACGCCGTGACCTAATTAGTGTTCTAGGCTCGCGTCTCTAGTCCGGTCTAGCCTAGGACCAGCACAGTACCGTCGTTGAGCGTTTATTCAACATTGCATCTCTGAATTGATTATTGCTAATCTTTTGCTACCATATATAGCCAACCCAGCACCACATATTTCTACACCGTGTATCGTCGTTCCCTGGCAATCGCTTTACACAATCTTGAGTTATTTGACATCGCTGGTTGCTGTCACCACCTGCCGCATGGTAAGAACTTGTAAGATATTGATATTTGCTTTCTTGTGAGCACTTTACAACCACATCCTAGTAGTTCATGGGAACATTATTCGGAATTTTGTTTCTTGTTTCTACTAATCATGACAGGTTCGGAGATAGAAGTTCTTGGACGACGGACACATCTTCACCATCACGAGAGTTGGGACAACACACACAACCACATGGTCAGGTTATCTCTTTACCGTCATTTGAGGGTAGATTTAATCCTGCTATTTATCTAGCTTGGGAGTTTGAAGTAGAACAAGTTTTTAGTAACCATGACTTTTCGAACTTGGCGAGTACGAGCTGCCACTAGAGCATTCTGGTTTTGCTTCAGTTTGGTGGAGTGTGCATTGTAAGAAAAATATTGATAACCAACCCACAACTTGGAAAGATTTGAAATATGTAATGAGACAACATTTTTCCCTCCTTACTATCGCCGTGAATTGCTTCATAAATTTGAACAATTTAAACAAGGCAACAACACTGTCCATGCTTACTACAGAGAATTCAAATCTTATATGCATCATTGTGACATAGAAGAATCTAAGGATAATCTTGATAGGCGAGGTGTCGATCTTTCGATGAGATGATAACTATCGATTTGGTGGAGCGACTTTGGCGATCCGACTACAAGCGTGCCTGACGTTGCGCCTTAGCAATCGCTAAACCAACTCCGAGAGGTTATTGACCACGCCGGAGCACAATCAACGACCACGAAGGTCTATTCCTGCAAGCAATCGAAGAACAAGCAAGAATATGATAAAAGCAATCTGAATATTGCGGTATGTATGAAGTATTGATAAAGGTGGGGATCCGTGGCGGTCTTGGTGCAGTCGTTGGATACAAGCGAAGTACGAAGTTGCAATGGCTAACTTTAACTAAACAAATCCCAAAGGAAAAGCTACTAGATGGATCTACTTATATAGGAGCAAGGGGTGGCGGCCAAGGAGGTGGGAGGACGTCCCAAGGCAGCCTAAAACTAACCCTAGGTCGTACAAGGCCAATGGGCCCAAGTGGAGGTGACGTAACACCTTTGGACTTGTAGTTTGACTCGAATTCTGGTGCAACGTCAGATTGTTTCGTCCATAACTCAACGCTCCGGACGGATTTTAAGGTGATTCCAATTGTGCTGGAAAGAGCATGAAATCTACTTTCCAACAAAAAAAGAATCACCCAATTCGAATCCGTATGAAAAAGTTGTTGACGTTTTGAGTCAGGTATGTCTGTGCAGTCGAATCTGAATCCAGAACGTGAGAGACTTGGATTCTATTTTCTCTTGGCCCAAAAGTGACGTGAGTAGACTTTTTGAACAGCACCTAAACTTCTCCTTTTCCCTTATCTTCATATGTGGATTGTACAAATGTCCCATACACCTGCAATTAGACAAAACACAAAAGTATGTGAAGTATTTTTGTTCTGGATAACATAAATATATTATTGAATAGTTTGCACTAGAAATCACCTGACAAATATGCATGTATGCAATATTTTGGTCTTATCCAAGGTAGTCATGTCCTCATCATCCTCCCCTTCTTGAAAACAAAGCCGTCCTCGGCGTTGCTTAATCTGAAATGTGGCTAACAAAAGAGACAAGGTGTACATGTTGTATATGTATATGTCATCCATTTTTACTTCCCTCGATTTTTGCATATATGACACATGAATTGATGAGGACATGACTACCTTGGATAAGACCAAAAATATTGCATACATGCATATTTGTGGATAACTATTCAATAATATATTTATGTTATCCAGAACAAAAATACTTACATACTTTTGTGTTTTGTCTATTTGCAGGTGTATACATTTGTACAATCCACATATGAAGATAAGGAAAAGGAGAAGTTTAGGTGCTGTTCAAAAAGTCTTCTCACGTCACTTTTGGGCCAAGAGAAGATAGAGTCCAAGTCTCACGTTCTGGATTCAGATTCGACTGCACAGACATACCTGACTCAAAACGTCAACAACTTTTCATACGGACTCGAATTGGGTGATTCTTTTTTGTTGAAAGTAGATTTCATGCTCTTTCCAGCACAGTTGGAATCACCTTAAAAGCCGTCCGGAGCGTTGAGTTGTGGACGAAACAATCTGACGCTGCACCAGAATCCGAGTCAAACTACAAGTCCAAAGGTGTTACGTCACTCCACTTGGGCCCATTGGCCTTGTACGACCAGGGTTAGTTTTAGGCTGCCTTGGGACGTTCTCCCACCTCCTTGGCCGTCACCCTTGCTCCTATATAAGTAGATCCATCTAGTAGCTTTTCCTTGGGATTTGTTTAGTTAAAGTTAGCCATTGCAACCGTGTACTTCGCTTGTGTCCAACGACCAGACCAAGACCGCCACGGATCCCCACCTTTATCAATACTTCATATATACTGCAATATTCAGATTGCTTTTATCATATTCTTGCTTGTTCTTCGATTGCTTGCAGGAATAGACCTTCGTGGTCAGGTTGATTGTGCTCCGCGTGGTCAATAACCTCGGAGTTGGTTTAGCGATTGCTAAGGCGCAACGTCGCACGCTTGTAGTCGGATCGTCAAAGTCGTCTCCACCAAATCGATAGCTATCATCTCATCGAAAGATCGGGACACCCCCGCCTCTATCAAGTGGTATCAGATTTCCAGGTTGCTCGGTGAGATTTTACAGTTTTTCATAGTTTAGATCGCATCTGTCATTCATACCTATAGTCCAAGAAAAACCCACAAAAAAAAGTTAGATCTATTCATCCTCTATCCAAGCCAGTCTGAGCCTTTGCAATTTTCTATTCGTTGCTTGCATAGTTGAATTATCGGTTGCATCGTCGTGTCAGTTGCTGGTCTTAGTGTCTAGTCCTTTAGAGTTTCGAGTTCTGTTCACATTAGTCACGCCGCCGCTGCATCATTATCCCTTCCGCTGTCCACCATCCCATCTTTTATTTTCCACCACGTGCTACGCGCTGTTCATTGTCATAATCATAGGTGAGGTCATTCACATCTTCGCTTTGATCAATCTGCATCTTATCTTGTTTGTCTTGGAAGAGGAGAAAAAAGAGAAAAAAGAGAAAAAGGAAAGAAAAAAAAAAAAGAGAGAAGAAATAGAAAAAAAAGTGTGAGGAAAAAAAAAGAGAAGAAAAATCGGATCTATCTAGAATCAATCTCGAACCTGAATTCGGATTAGAATCTGTTTTTGGTACTGTTCAGTAAAACAGGTGTATCTTCCTCATACGAAGTCCGTTTTGACTCCGTGAGTACTCAAATTGAAGCTAGCGACGAGCCGCATCTAAATAGTTGCAGAAGCTAGTTCAATATTTGACACCTCAAAATCGGCTTCTAAATAGGTCTTTTGCCCTCGAAGTTCGTGAACACAGCTTGTTCCAATTTTTCAGGCCAGTTTTAGAATTCTTTGACTCCTCATATCAACTCGAATTGAGTGATTCTTTTTGCATTGGAAAGTTTGAGTTAGTAGCATTCTTTGAAAGAATTTATCAGAAAATTTTCTCAAACTTTTCAAGAGGAAAGTTGGAGAGAGAGTTGTTGTATATCCTGCTTGGTAGTTGTTTTCATCATTATCTTCCTTTGCCGTTGTGATCTTCACTTATATCTTGCTGTCAAGAGCTACTTAGTATCCTTGATTGATGCTAGTTGTGCTCGCTGTGACCTCATTAGTGTTCTAGGCTCGCGTCTCTAGTCCGGTCTAGCCTAGGACCAGCACTGATCTACCGTCGTTGGCGTTTATTCAACATTGCATCTTTGAACTGATTATTGCTAATCTTTTGCTACCATATATAGCCAACCAAGCTCCACATATTTCTACACCGTGTATACATCGCCCCTGGCAATCGATTTACACAATCTTGAGTTACTTGACACGCTGGTTGCTGTCACCACCGCCGCATGGTAAGAACTTGTAAGATATTGATATTTGCTTTCTTGTGAGCACTTTACAACCACATCCTAGTAGTTCATAGGAACATTATTCTCGAATTTTGTTTCTTGTTTCTACTAATCATGACAGGTTTCGGAGATAGAAGTTCTTGGACGACGAACACATCTTCACCATCACGAGAGTTGGGACAACACACACAAGCACATGGCAGGTTAGCTCTTTACCGTCATTTGAGGTAGATTTAATCCTGCTATTTATCTAGCTTGGGAGCTTGAAGTAGAACAAGTTTTTAGTCAACATGTTTTTTGAACTTGGCGAGTACGAGCTGCCACTAGAGCATTTACTGGTTTTGCTTCATTTGGTGGAGTGTGCATTGTAAGAAAAACATTGATAACCAACCCACAACTTGGAAAGATTTGAAAGATGTAATGAGAAAACAATTTTCCCTCCTTACTATAAATCGTGAATTGCTTCATAAATTTGAACAATTTAAACAAGGTAATAACACTGTTCATACTTACTACCAAGAGTTCAAATCTTATATGCATCATTGTGACATAGAAGAATCTGAGGATGATATAGTGAATAGATTTTTGGTGGTTTGAACCATGATATTCAAGCAAGATTTCAGTATATTCCTCGTTGCATTACCGGTATGTATGTTCGTGCTTGTACCTTTGAGAGACGATTCTGAGGAGGATGCATTGGGTGACTACAACAACTACTATTCCAGTTCATGCTCACCACCGTCGGTTGGTTCCTCCACCGTTGCACCTACTAGAGCAGCCCCACCTCGGATTGTGAGCGCGACATCATCTCAAGAGTATGGTGCATTGTCTACGTGTGTACATACATCAGCTACGTCTTTGCGACAAGGTAACTGTAAAGGTATTGATGATATAACTTCACATGAGAATGATGCATCCCTAGTTAACTTGAATGCATCATGTGTTGAGTTGCCTGGTGATTTGAGCACAACACCTATTTTAGAGAATCTTGATACTGTCATGAATGCGTCATGTGATCAAACAACTGAAATACCAACAATTTTGAGTGCACCCATTGAATTAACTGTTGATGCAAAAGAATCAATGTTTAATCGGTTTGATATGACCTCTAATCTTGGTGATGATTCTGTGTCGAATGACTCATTGCATGTTTGCTTATCTAAGCATGTTGTAGCATGTAAATTTGATTCAAATAAGGTTTATTCACCAATGTTGGGATGGTTTAATGATGAACATTGTCAATCTTTTGAAATAAATAAGAGCTTCACTTATATGTGCAAACTGAGTTGCAATATTTTCATGCCTTCTAGTTCTTGTGCTAATTTGTTGGCTTTAGATTTTATGAACTATGCAAGTTACTCATCTATTCATGTGTCATATATGCAAAAATCAAGGGAAGTAAAAATGGATGACGTATACATATACAACATGTACACCTTGTCTCTTTCATTAGCCACATTTCAGATTAAGCAACGCCGAGGACGGCTTTGTTTTCAAGAAGGGGAGGATGATGAGGACATGACTACCTTGGATAAGACCAAAAATATTGCATACATGCATATTTGTCAGGTGATTTCTAGTCCAAACTATTCAATAATATATTTATGTTATCCAGAACAAAAATACTTCACATACTTTTGTGTTTTGTCTATTTGCAGGTGTATGGTACATTTGTACAATCCACATATGAAGATAAGGGAAAAGGAGAAGTTTAGGTTCTGTTCAAAAAGTCTTCTCACGTCACTTTTGGGCCAAGAGAAGATAGAGTCCAAGTCTCTCACGTTCTGGATTCAGATTCGGACTGCACAGA
Source organism: Aegilops speltoides (assembly GCA_021437245.1). Classification (NCBI taxonomy): domain Eukaryota; kingdom Viridiplantae; phylum Streptophyta; class Magnoliopsida; order Poales; family Poaceae; genus Aegilops; species Aegilops speltoides. Next base: position 146,701 of record JAHHZJ010000326.1, read on the forward strand.
CATACCTGACTCAAAACGTCAACAACTTTTTCATACGGACTCGAATTGGGTGATTCTTTTTTGTTGGAAAGTAGATTTCATGCTCTTTCCAGCACAGTTGGAATCACCTAAAAAGCCGTCCGGAGCGTTGAGTTGTGGACGAAACAATCTGACGCTGCACCAGAATCCGAGTCAAACTACAAGTCCAAAGGTGTTACGTCACCTCCACTTGGGCCCATTGGCCTTGTACGACCTAGGGTTAGTTTTAGGCTGCCTTGGGACGTTCTCCCACCTCCTTGGCCGTCACCCTTGCTCCTATATAAGTAGATCCATCTAGTAGCTTTTCCTTGGGATTTGTTTAGTTAAAGTTAGCCATTGCAACCGTGTGCCGTTTGTGTCCAACGACCAGACCAAGACCGCTTACGGATCCCCACCTTTATCAATACTTCATATATACTCGCAATATTCAGATTGCTTTTATCATATTCTTGCTTGTTCTTCGATTGCTTGCAGGAATAGACCTTCGTGGTCAGGTTGATTGTGCTCTGGCGTGGTCAATAACCTCTCGGAGTTGGTTTAGCGATTGCTAAGGCGCAACGTCGTGCACGTTTGTAGTCGGATCGTCAAAGTCGTCTCCACCAAATCGATAGCTATCATCTCATCGAAAGATCGGGACACCCCCGCCTCTATCATGAATAGATGAGTAACTTGCATAGTTCATAAAATATAATGCCAAAAAATTAGCACAAGAAGTAGAAGGCATGAAAATATTGCAACTCAGTTTGCACATATAAGTGAAGCTCTTATTCATTTCAAAAGATTGACAATGTTCATCGTTAAACCATCCCAACGTTGGTGAATAAACCTTACTTGCATCAAATTTACATGCTACAACATGCTTAGATAAGCAAACATGCAATGAGTCATTCGACACAGAATCATCACCAAGATTAGAGGTCATATCAAAATGATTAAACATTGATTCTTTTGCATCAACAGTTAATTCAATGGGTGCACTCAAAATTGTTGGTATTTCAATTGTTTGATCACATGACGCATTCATGACAGTATCAAGATTCTCTAAAATAGGTGTTGTGCTCAAATCACCAGGTAACTCAACACATGATGCATTCAAGTTAACTAGGGATGCATCATTCTCATGTGAAGTTATATCATCAATATCTTTTTGTTACCTTGTCGCAAAGGCGTAGCTGATGTAATTCTGAGGCGTAGACAATGCACCATACTCTTGAGATGATGTCGCTCCGAGGTGGGGCTGCTCTAGTAGGTGCAGCGGTGGAGGAACCAACCGGCGGTGGTGAGCATGAACTGGAATTGTAGTTGTTGTAGTCACCCAATGCATCCTCCTGGTACTGTCTCTCAAAGGTACAAGCACGAACATACATACCAGTAATGCAACGAGGAATATACTGAAATCTTGCCTGAATATCATGGTTCAAACCACCAAAAAATCTATTCATTGTATCATCCTCAGATTCTTCTATGTCACAATGATGTATATAAGATTTGAACTCTTGGTAGTAAGCATGAACAGTGTTATTGCCTTGTTTAAATTGTTCAAATTTGCGAAGCAATTCACGACGATAGTAAGGAGGGAAAAATTGTTTTCTCATTACATCTTTCAAATCTTTCCAAGTTGTGGGTTGGTTATCAATGTTTTTCTTACAATGCACACTCCACCAAATAGAAGCAAAACCAGTAAATGCTCTAGTGGCAGCTCGTACTCGCTCAAGTTCAGAAAAGCCATGGTGACTAAAAACTTGTTCTACTTCAAGCTCCCAAGCTAGATAAATAGCAGGATTAAATCTACCCTCAAATGACGGTAAAGAGCTAACCTGGCCATGTGCTTGTGTGTGTTGTTCCAACTCTCGTGATGGTGAAGATGTGTTCGTCGTCCAAGAATTTCTATCTCCGAAACCTGTCATGATTAGTAGAAACAAGAAACAAATTCGAGAATAATGTTCCTATAACTACTAGGATGTGGTGGTAAAACGCTCACAGTGAAGCAAATATCAATGTCTTACAAGTTCTTACCATGCAGCAGGCGGTGATCGGCAACCAGCGGTGTCAAGTAACTCCGAATGTTGAGTAAAGCGATTGCCAGGGGAGCGTATGTATACACGGTGTAGAAATATGTGGAGCTGGGTTGGCTATATATGGTAGCAAAAGAGTAGCAATAATCAATTCAGAGATGCAATGTTGAATAAACGCTCAACGACGGTACTGTGCTGGTCCTAGGCTAGACCGGACTAGAGACGCGAGCCTAGAACACTAATGAGGTCACGGCGTAGCACAACTAGCATCAATGAAGGATACTAAGTAGCTCTTGACAGCAAGATATAAGTGAAGATAATGATGAAAACAAGCGCCATGCAGGATATATAACAACTCTCTCTCCAACTTTCCTCTTGAAAAGTTTGAGCCAATTTTCTGATAAATTTTCAAAGAATGCTACTAACTCAAGCTTTCCAATGCAAAAGAATCACTCAATTCGAGTTGATATAAGGAGTCAAAGAATTCTAAAACTGGCCTGAAAAATTGGAACAAGCTGTGCTCACGAACTTCGGAGGGCAAAAAGACCTATTTAGAAGACGATTTTGAGGTGTCAAATATTGAACTAGCTTCTGCAACTATTTAGATGTGGCTCGTCGCTAGCTTTAATTTGAGTACTCACGGAGCCAAAACGGAGTTCGTATGACGAAGATACACCTGTTTTACTGAACAGTGCGCAAAACAGATTCCAATCCGAATTCAGGTACGAGGTTGATTCTTGATAGATCCGATTTTTTTCTCTCTTTTTTTTTCTCAGGCTTTTTTTTTATTTTTTTCTCTCTCTTTTTGTTTTTTTTCTTTCTTTTTTTTTCTCTTTTTTTTTCTCTCTCTTTCCAAGACAAACTAGATAAGATGCAGATTGGATCAGGCGAAGATGTGAATGACCTCAACTATGATTATGACAATGAACAGCGCGTAGCACATGGTGGAAATTGATGGATGGGATGGTCGACAGCAGAAGGGATAATGATGCAGCGGCGGCGTGACTAATGTGAACAGAACTCGAAACTCTAAAGGAACTAGACACTAAGACCAGCAACTGACACGACGATGCAACCGATAATTCAACTATGCAAGCAATGAATAGAAAATTGCAAAGGCTCAGACTGGCTTGGATAAAGGATGAAAAGATCTAACTTTTTTGTGGCTTTTTCATGGACTGTAGGTATGAATGGCAGATGCGATCTAAACTATGAAAAACTGTAAAATCTCACCGAGCAACCTGAAAACTGATACCACTTGATAGGCGGGGTGTCGATCTTTCGATGAGATGATAACTATCGATTTGGTGGAGCGACTTTGATGATCCGACTACAAGCGTGCGCGATGTTGCGCCTTAGCAATCGCTAAACCAACTCCGAGAGGTTATTGACCACGCGGAGCACAATCAACTGACCACGAAGGTCTATTCCTGCAAGCAATCGAAGAACAAGCAAGAATATGATAAAAGCAATCTGAATATTGCAGTATGTATGAAGTATTGATAAAGGTGGGGATCCGTAAGCGGTCTTGGTCTGGTCGTTGGACACAAGCGAAGTACGAAGTTGCAATGGCTAACTTTTAACTAAACAAATCCCAAGCAAAAAGCTACTAGATGGATCTACTTATATAGGAGCAAGGGGTGACGGCCAAGGAGGTGGGAGAACGTCCCAAGGCAGCCTAAAACTAACCCTAGGTCGTACAAGGCCAATGGGCCCAAGTGGAGGTGACGTAACACCTTTGGACTTGTAGTTTGACTCGGATTCTGGTGCAGCGTCAGATTGTTTCGTCCACAACTCAACGCTCCGGACGTCTTTTAAGGCGATTCCAATTGTGCTGGAAAGAGCATGAAATCTACTTTCCAACAAAAAAAGAATCACCCAATTCGGAGTCCGTATGAAAAAGTTGTTGACGTTTTGAGTCAGGTATGTCTGTGCAGTCCGAATCTGAATTCAGAACGTGAGAGACTTGGACTCTATCTTCTCTTGGCCCAAAAGTGACGTGAGAAGACTTTTTGAACAGCACCTAAACTTCTCCTTTTCCCTTATCTTCATATGTGGATTGTACAAATGTCCCACACACCTGCAATTAGACAAAACACAAAAGTATGTGAAGTATTTTTGTTCTGGATAATATAAATATATTATTGAATAGTTTGCACTAGAAATCACCTGACAAATATGCATCTATGCAATATTTTTGGTCTTATCCAAGGTAGTCATGTCCTCATCAGATACAATGAATAGATTTTTTGGTGGTTTAAACCATGATATTCAGGCAAGATTTCAGTATATTCCTCGTTGCATTACTGGTATGTATGTTCGTGCTTGTACCTTTGAGAGACAGTTACAGGAGGATGCATTGGGTGACTACAACAACTACTATTCCAGTTCATGCTCACCACCGCCGGTTGGTTCCTCCACCGTTGCACCTACTAGAGCAGCCCCACCTCGGATTGTGAGTGCGGCATCATCTCAAGAGCATGGTGCATTGTCTACGTCTGTACCTATATCAGCTACGTCTTTGAGACAAGGTAACAGTAAAGGTATTGATGATATAACTTTACATGAGAATGATGCATCCGTAGTTAACTTGAATGCATCATGTGTTGAGTTACCTGGTGATTTGAGCACAACACCTATTTTAGAGAATCTTGATACTGTCATGAATGCGTCATGTGATCAAACAATTGAAATACCAACAATTTTGAGTGCACCCATTGAACTAACGGTTGATGCAAAAGAATCAATGTTTAATCATTTTGATATGACCTCTAATCTTGGTGATGATTCTGTGTCGAATGACTCATTGCATGTTTGCTTATCTAAGCATGTTGTAGCATGTAAATTTGAATCAAATAAGGTTTATTCACCAATGTTGGGATGGTTTAATGATGAACATTGTCAATCTTTTGAAATAAATAAGAGCTTCACTTATATGTGCAAACCGAGTTGCAATATTTTCATGCCTTCCAGTTCTTGTGCTAATTTGTTGGCTTTAGATTTTATGAACTATGCAAGTTATTCATCTATTCATGTGTCATATATGCAAAAATCAAGGGAAGTAAAAATGGATGACGTATACATATACAACATGCACACCTTGTCTCTTTTGTTAGCCACATTTCAGATTAAGCAACGCCGAGGACGGCTTTTTTTTCAAAAAGGGGAGGACGATGAGGACATGACTACCTTGTATAAGACCAAAAATACTGCATACATGCATATTTGTCAGGTGATTTCTAGTGCAAACTATTCAATAATATATTTATGTTATTCAGAACAAAAATACTTCACATACTTTTGTGTTTTGTCTAATTGCAGGTGTATGGGACATTTGTACAATCCACATATGAAGATAAGGGAAAAGGAGAAGTTTAGGTGCTGTTCAAAAAGTCTTCTCACGTCATTTTTGGGCCAAGAGAAGATAGAGTCCAAGTCTCTCACGTTCTGGATTCAGATTCGGACTGCACAGACATACCTGACTCAAAACGTCAACAACTTTTTCATACGGACTCCGAATTGGGTGATTCTTTTTTTGTTGGAAAGTAGACTTCATGCTCTTTCCAGCACAGTTGGAATCACCTTAAAAGCCGTCCGGAGTGTTGAGTTATGGATGAAACAATCTGACGCTGCACCAGAATCCGAGTCAAACTACAAGTCCAAAGGTGTTACGTCACCTCCACTTGGGCCCATTGGCCTTGTACGACCTAGGGTTAGTTTTAGGCTGCCTTGGGACGTTCTCCCACCTCCTTGGCCACCACCCCTTGCTCCTATATAAGTAGATCCATCTAGTAGCTTTTTCCTTGGGATTTGTTTAGTTAAAGTTAGCCATTGCAACTTCGTACTTCGCTTGTGTCCAACGACAGACCAAGACCGCCACGGATCCCCACCTTTGTCAATACTACATACATACCGCAATATTCAGATTGCTTTTATCATATTCTTGCTTGTTCTTGATTGCTTGCAGGAATAGACCTTCGTGGTCAGGTTGATTGTGCTCCGGCGTGGTCAATAACCTTTCGGAGTTGGTTAGCGATTGCTAAGGCGCAACGTCGTGCACGTTTGTAGTCGGATCGTCAAAGTCGTCTCCACCAAATCGATAGTTATCATCTCATCGAAAGATCGGGACACCCCGCCTCTATCATCCGGGTACCCGCCCGGACCGTCCGGACCAGCCCGGATCATCCGGACCCTCGTCCGGATCATCCGGCCAGCGCCTGCGTGCGCGTGTTGGGCTGAGCCCATGTACCCCTTCGCCCCAGACTCTATATATAGGACCCCCTCTCCTCACTTCGAGACTTAGCATTGGATTAGCTCATATTTGTGTGTGAGAGCCTTTGCTCATCCACCGGTACTTCTCCGCGGAGATCAGGACCTCCGTCTAGGAGAAGATCCATCGGATTCAAGACCCCTATACGGGAAGATCCCCTCGTGGATTCAAGACCTCCTCCGGGAGAAGAACGGCTACCTTTGTATCTTTCCTTTGTTGATTTTGGACCATGTATCACTCGTGCTTCGATGATCTAGACCTTGTGTGATTGATCTCTTGTCGGTTGAGTGCCTCTCTCGTTCTTCCCCGTGATTTCCTCTCGTTGTTCCGCGCGTTCTTCGTGTTCCCTCCGTAGGATCCTCCAAACGTGAAAGATCGATTTAATTAGGGTTCCACCCTACATCATATGGTATCATGAGCCACGTTGATCACGTTTTGGAGCCCCTACCTCGTGATTTCTAGCTTGATTTTGTTGTTTTCGTCCTAAAACCCGAAAATCCCCACAAAATACCCCCAAATTTTTTGTGATTTGTTAGTTTTGATGATGTTTTGTTGTTTTTGATCCGTGGATTGATTGTGTAACTCGTGGATCTTGTGTTTCCCACCTTCTCCCCTCGAAATCCACCTAAAATCCCGAAATCGTCAAATTCCACCCCATTTTCGTGTTCTTCCGAGCAGTTCCGTGCGTGGTTGACCTGCCCGGATCATCGGACCAAGTCCCGGATCATCCGGACTCGCCCGGATCATCCGGCTCCTGGCCCGGATCATCCGGCTACCTCTGCCGAAACTGCAGATTCTGCAGCCCACATCCACCACCCCCACCATCCACACACATATACACCTTCCCCACCCTATCCACCACCATTTCCACTTGCCAAACCCCAAGACTCAACCTCCGTACTACCATTCGATTTTGAGTTCGACAATTTGAGTGAGATTTCCGTGTCCTTTTGTGTTTCGGCTATTTAGGCGCGGTGTGACATCAACAACAAACGCTCACTTTGGTCGGCTACTCATCTTCGCTACGGACGGTAACATCGACGACATCTTTGTCATACCTTGCAATTGCATTGATAACCATCATATACCATCTTTTGCGTTGCTTACCCACCGAGACTAGCCATTGAGTATTGCCGGCAACGTGACTTGTGCACATTAGTTGCATACACCATATCATACATACCTTTGAGGTGAATATCTCGGAATCAACTTGTGTGTCACAAAGTTGTCATCGCATACACAATTGCTATCTTAGTTCGTCAAGTTTGCATAATAAAAGAGCTCAAAAAGAGAAAGAGCCACTCAAGCTTTTAAGCAAAGAGGAAAGATAAGCAAAGAGCTTATAAGCAACAAGCATAGCATCATACAACATTAAGATTGTCATATAAGATCATCTTGGATCATTGAACCGATACACCATACATATAGCATACGTGGGATAGAGATCGTTGCATTTTTGCCTAGTAGGTTGTGCACAAGCTCCGTATCCGCCTATTGTGCAATCGTGCTAGCGTCTCTCTAGTATTGTGCAACAAGAGCATTTTCGTGGTTTCCACATTTTGGCTCACTTTTGGTTTGCACAATCCCATTTATCTTTTTGCGTGTGTGTTTCCGTGTACCACTACTTGCTTGGTCTACTTGTTGCATATGCGAATTTGCGAATCTTCTTCAACATTTTTGAGTCAAGCTAACGATTGCAATCAATTTTGTGCCACCATCCTAACCAAGCTCCACCAAAAGCTTTTACTTGTGTAGGTGTGAGAATCGACAAGGATCGGTACCAATAGTGCTATTTCATTGTCCGCATTTGAGTGAACTTGATTCATCATCAACTTCGGTCAAAGGTACATTGGTATTCATTCTTCTCCTTCTACCACTCACAGTTTGCTTGAAATGATGGATAGGCCAAGTTCTTCTACAAATCCACTCTTCATCGAGCAAAGGCGGCGACATGTCATCATCGTCACCAAGAGCCACCTCTTTGGCGTGCAACGAGCTCTCCATCAAGAGCAACAAGCAGCGAGCGGCGATCGACAACCTCTCCACCGACTTGCAACTCTCCGAGAAGCGTATACGAGATTACTTCGACAACAAACTCGGCAAGCACAAGAAAGAGAACGATGCAAGAATGGGCGAGATCCGCGCCTTGTTGGTGAACCGCGTACTTCTACCTCTTCACACTCAAGGCGGAGCCACTCAAGTCGCCACTCCGACGACTCCTTCTCCGACACAAGTACACCGTCATCGAACATTCTTCGTCGAGCCGAGCGTCAAGACCGTCATGCATCTCGCAACCCGCTTCACGACAAGAATCTCCAAGAGCAAGTTGATAAAGAAGCTCCTCGTCCTCAATCGAGCCAAATGGCGTTTGCTCAAGCTCAAGAACAACAACGTCTTCGTCACCAACAAGAACAAGAATGAGCGCGCCTACACCAAGAGCAACAAGAGCCGAAGATCAACGTCTTCAACAACAACAACGCGAAGCACAAGCTCTTGAGGCGGAACGCGCCCTTCAAGCATCAAGTCGAACTCTCGCCAACCGCAATCGCGAAAGGCGCAATCAAGAGGAAGCACTTCGAGAAGAAATACAAGAGAGGAACTACCATCAACGTGCGCAACGTCAAGCCCAACAAGCTCCTCCACAAGCTCCTCAAGCTCACCCTCACCCTCAAGGTCAACAAGAGCAAGTTGATCATGGACTTCCTCCTCGCCAAGAGCAACATGAGGATGATTACCCTCCACGTCAAGAACGTCATCATCAACATCAACCTCAAAACAATGAAGAACATCGCTATGGCAAGCTCAAGTTCACAATGCCCAAGTTCAATGGAACCAATGATCCCGAAGAATACCTCTCATGGGCATTGAAGGTCGACAAAATCTTTCATTTGCACAACTATGAGGAAGAGAAGAAGATCGCTATGGCATCACTTGAGTTCCAAGACTATGTGCTCATATGGTGGGAACAAGTCCTTGAGCGACGACAAGCAAGAGGTGAACCTCCAATTACCACTTGGGCTCAAATGAAGGAGCTCATGAGAGCACGCTTTGTGCCCACCTACTACAACCGTGATCTCTTCAAGAAGCTACAACTCCTCAAGCAAGGAAGAAAGAGTGTTGAAGAATACTACAAGGAAATGGAGATTGCCATGATTCGAGCCAATGTCAAGGAAGATGATGAGCAAACAATGGCACGATTCTTGAATGGACTCAACCATCCCATCAAGAAGATCGCCGACTTCCAACCCTACTCCAACCTCATTGAGCTCGTGCACCAAGCTACAAAGGCGGAACGACAAGTGCAAGATGACTTCAAGTACGCCAAGTACTCATCCAAGACATACGGCCTATCCAACAACCAAGCTTCAACAACTACTCCAACTTCGACATCAACCAAGCCTTTTCCAAGCAACGACGACAAGTCAAGTTACAAGAAAACTTCTACGAGTTCAAGTCGTCCTCCTCCTACTACAAGCAACTACAAGCCGCGTGCTTCATCATCTACTCCAACCGATGAGACCGTCAAGACAAGCTCCTTCAAGTGTTTTACTTGCGGCGGCCGAGGCCACAAGTCATATGAATGCACCAACAAGCGTACCATGATACTCAACAATGATGGCACCTACGACTCAATGAGTGAAGATGAAATGGACGCGATTGAGCAAGTGGCCATGCACCGGCGCATCAACGAGGATGAAGATGATCAAGTCTTTTGTGATGAAGATACAAGCCCCGCTCTTGTTGTCTCCAAAGTCTTGACACTTCAACATCACCAAGAAGAAGACCAACGATGCCACATCTTCCACACAAAGGCCGGCAGCAATGGGAGATCCGTCAAGGTCATCATCGATGGAGGTAGTTGCCACAACTTGGCAAGCGAAGAACTATGCTCCAAGCTCCAATTGGTCAAAAAGAAGCATCCGCAACCATACAAGGTTCAATGGCTAAGTGACTCCAGCACTATACGAGTTGAGCATACGGTCCAAGTATCCTTCAAAATCGGTGCATATAAAGACACTTTGGAGTGTGATGTGGTCCCAATGACCGTGTGCCACCTCCTCCTTGGTCGGCCATGGCAATTCGACCGTGGTGTCTACCACAATGGGCGTACAAACCACTATAGCTTCAAGATGAAAGGCAAAGAATATGTCCTACGACCCATGTCTCCTAGTCAAGTGATAGCCGACAAACAAGCCACCAACCAAAGAGAGAAGAGTGAGAAAGTAAGCCACCAAAAAGTGAGTGAGAGTCACAAGCCAAATTTGAGCGCCTCTTAGAGAGAGAAAAACCTCATACTATTCGCCACCAAACATGAGATGAGAGAAGTGTGTGAGAACCCATCGAGTGTGATGCACTTTGTCCTAGTGTGCAAGGATGGAGAACCACAAACTGACACCACTCATGAGCTACCTTTGGTGTTTCAATCTCTTTTGCAGGAATTTCAAGATGTTTTCCCCGATGAGCTACCTCCGGGTCTACCTCCTCTTCGAGGCATTGAGCATCGAATCGACCTCATCCCCGGAGCGCCACTTCCAAACAAAGCTCCATACCGTGTCAATCCCGAAGAAACAAAGGAGATTCAACGGCAAGTACAACAACTAATCGACAACGGTCATGTACGTGAAAGCTTAAGCCCTTGTGCCGTGCCCGTTATTCTTGTGCCTAAGCCCGATGGAGCGTTCCGCTTGTGCTCCGATTGTAGACCAATAAATGCTATCACCGTGCGCTATAGGCATCCTGATGAGGACATCAATACCATTGTTACACCCACAGCCCCTGCTGCTATACATACTGGACCAATTACTAGAGCTCGCGCACGCCAACTAAATTACCAGGTACTTTCGTTTCTTGGTAATGATTCTAATGTTCATGAGAATATGACGCTGCCTAAATTGGATACATTTGTTTTGCTTACAAATGTAGGGCCTAGCTTGGAGAAGGATGAACATTGGAGCAAGAACCAGCATGGAGATGATGGCATGCAAGGGGACAAGAATGGAGTTACAAGTGATGATTTCAGGACTTTGAAGCCACCATAATGAGTGCATGAAGCCTTGGACGAAATATACAAGATGCCACTCCATAAATTTCGTCCAGAGGCTATTCTAGGTGCTGCGTCACCTTATTATTGGGCCAGCCCATGTAATTTCGAAATACATTAGTATAGGCTATTTTTAGAGTCCGTATGTGGGGAAACAAGAGATAGGGTTAGTTTGGACCCCTCCACCAAGGGCCACGAAATTCACCCCTCTTCCTCCATATATACAGCCCTTAGGGCACCGTTTAGACTTGGGTTTTGTTTAGATTAAAGTTCGCCATAGCTGCAACTTGCTGCATTTCGTTTGTGTTCCACGACCGGACAAAGCGCCACAGAACCCCACCTTGATCAATAAAGCTTTCATCTTATATTCGCAATATCCAGATTGCAATCTCAGTTTCTTGCTTGTTCTTCGTTTGCTCGCAGGAAATAGACCCTCGTGGTCGGTTGATCGTGCTCTCGGCGTGGTCAATAACCTCTCGGAGTTGGTTTAGCGATTGCTAAGCGCGACGTCCTCAAGACGCTTCGTAGTCGGATCGTCAAAGTCGACCTCCACCAAAGCGAAATCCACCATCTCATCGAAAGCGGGACACCTTTGCCTCTATCAAGTGGTATCAGTTTTCAGGTTGCTCGGTGAGATTTTACAGATTTTTCGTAGTTTAGATCGAGTCTGTTCTTCATACCTATAGTCCACGAAAAAGCCAAAAAAATTAGGTTAGTTCATCCTGTCCGAACCAATCGAGCCTTTGCATAATCTTTTTCAGTATTTGCTTTGTTGAATTTGCGGTTGCATCGTCGTGTCAAGTTGCTGGTCTTAGCGTCTAGTCTTTTAGAGTTTGAGTTCGTTCACGAGGTTGTCACGTCGCTGCTGCCATATACCACCACCACATATTCACCGCCAATCCGAATCCATATCGCCACCACATATCCGCCGCCATCACGCCCATCCGAGTCCACGCAACATATATCCGCCACCAGTCCGAGTTCCACCAGATTCATCTCCGCCACCGATCCGAAGTTCCACAGATTCATCTCCGCCACCAGTCCGAGTTCCACCAGATTCATCTCCGCCACCAGTCCTAGTCCGAGTCCGAGAATTGTTGCATTGTTCTCGATTTCCAGATCACGCGATATCGAAGTCGTGACAGCAGAGGACTCCCCAACTTCCAAGCCATCCGCAGAAGAAAAATAGTTCCAGTTTCAAAAAAAACTAAGTCTGGAAAATTCTGGCTAGGCAGTTTTTAGACCATTTGTAGACTTTTCGAAAAAAATTTGTTATGAAAAAAAAAAAGGAAAAAAAAGTGCAAAAAAAAAGAAAAAAAGAAAAAAATTCAGAGTGTGCTCCTCCCTTGTTTACAAAGTTCGCCATAGCTGCAACTTCGCGATTTCGTTTGTGTTCAACGACTGCGGACAAAGCGCCACAGAACCCCACCTTGATCAATAAAGCTTTCATCTTATATTCGCAATATCCAGATTGCAATCTCAGTTTCTTGCTTGTTCTTCGTTTGCTCGCAGGAAATAGACCCTCGTGGTCAGGTTGATCGTGCTCCGGCGTGGTCAATAACCTCTCGGAGTTGGTTTAGCGATTGCTAAGGCGCGACGTCCTCGCACGTTCGTAGTCGGATCGTCAAAGTCGACTTCCACCAAAGCGAAATCCACCATCTCATCGAAAGACGGGACACCTCAGCCTCTATCACTAGGTGCTGCGTCACCTTATTATTGGGCCAGGCCCATGTAATTTCGAAATACATTAGTATAGGCTATTTTTAGAGTCCGTATGTGTGGGGAAACAAGAGATAGGGTTAGTTTCGGACCCCTCCACCAAGGGCCACGAAATTCACCCCCTCTTCCTCCATATATACAGCCCTTAGGGCACCGTTTAGACTTGGGTTTTGTTTAGATTAAAAGTTCGCCATAGCTGCAACTTCGCAGATTTCGTTTGTGTTCCACGACCGGACAAAGCGCCACGAACCCCACCTTGATCAATAAAGCTTTCATCTTATATTCGCAATATCCAGATTGCAATCTCAGTTTCTTGCTTGTTCTTCGTTTGCTCGCAGGAAATAGACCCTCGTGGTCAGGTTGATCGTGCTCCGGCGTGGTCAATAACCTCTCGGAGTTGGTTTAGCGATTGCTAAGGCGCGACGTCCTCGCACGCTCGTAGTCGGATCGTCAAAGTCGACCTCCACCAAAGCGAAATCCACCATCTCATCGAAAGACGGGACACCTTTGCCTCTATCACATCCCATTCCTCGCTTAGATGATATGCTTGATGAACTTAGTGGAGCCAACTTTTTCTCAAAAATTGATCTTAAAAGTGGCTATTATCAAATACGCATTCATGAGGGTGATGAATGGAAAACTGCTTTCAAAACAAAATTTGGCCTATATGAGTGGTTGGTCATGCCTATGGGTTTGTCGGAAGCTCCCGGAACTTTTGTACGTCTTATGCATCATGTACTTCGCCCATACATTGGAATCTTTGTTGTGGTTTACTTCGATGATATTCTTGTGTTTAACAAAACCATGAAAGAACATCTTGATCATGTTAAGCTTGTTTTGCAAACACTTCGAAACCAAAGTCTTTTTGCCAATTTGAAAAAATGCACTTTTGGAGTTGACAAAGTGGTTTTCTTGGGTTTCGTTGTCTCTTCCAAGGGTGTTCATGTTGATGAAACTAAGATCAAAGCAATTAAAACTTGGCCCCAACCCACCAATTTGCAACAAGTGCGAAGTTTCCTTGGTCTTGCAGGTTTTTATCGCCGCTTTGAGAAAAACTTTAGCACTATTGCAGCCCCTTTGCATGCTTTGAGTAAGAAGAATACTCCTTTTGTTTGGGGACCTTTGCAATCCAACGCTTTTGATGAGCTCAAGTCTTTGCTTACTCATGCTCCGATTCTTGCTTTACCCAACTTTGACAAAACTTTTGAGGTCCATTGTGATGCAAGTGGTACCGGAATTGGCGGAGTTTTAATGCAAGAAAAACGAGTCATTGCTTATTTTAGTGAAAAACTCTCCGGTGCTCAACTTAACTATCCCGGGTATGACAAAGAATTGTATGCTTTAGTGCGTGCGCTAAATGTTTGGGAACATTATCTTAGACCTCATGAGTTTGTCATCCATACCGATCATGAAACGCTTAAGTACTTAAAAGGTCAAACTAAATTGAACAAGCGTCATGCCAAATGGAGTGAATTTATTGAATCTTTTCCATATGTGATAAAGTACATTAAGGGCAAGGAAAATGAAGTTGCCGATGCACGTTCACGCATATGCACGCTTGTCACCCAACTTGAGTTGAATGTTATTGGCTTTGAGCACATCAAAGATTTATATGCTAGTGATCCATCTTTTGCACCTCATTATGCTAAATGTTTGACGCATACATCTTGGGAACAATATTACCTCAAGGATGGTTATCTTATGAGAGCTAACAAACTTTGCATACCCGAGTCTTCTCTTCGTTTGCTACTTTTGCAAGAGTCTCATGGAGGTGGACTCGTGGGATATTTTGGACGCGACAAGACCTTCGCCACGCTCTCCAAGAACTACTTTTTGCCCAAGATGTTTCGAGACGTTTCACGCTTCACCACCCGATGCTCTACATGCCGGAAAGCTAAGTCAAAAGCTCAATCTCATGGTCTTTACATGCCTCTTCCTATTCCTTATCAACCTTGGGAAGACATTAGCATGGACTTTGTACTTGGTTTGCCTAGAACTCAAAACGGAAAGGACTCCGTATTTGTTGTTGTGGACAGATTTTCTAAAATGGCACATTTCATTCCTTGCAACAAGGTAGACGATGCTTCACATATTGCAAATCTCTTTTGTAGGGAAATCTTGCGCCTCCATGGAGTACCAAAGTCAATCATCTCCGATCGCGACGTCAAGTTCTTGAGTTACTTTTGAAAACTCTTTGCGCCAAGCTCGAATCAAGCTCTTGTTCTCCTCCGCATACCATCCTCAAACCGACGGCCAAACGGAGGTGACAAACCGGACGCTCTCCACTCTACTTCGCGTGTTGATCAAGAAGAACATCAAGGAGTGGGAGGTGTGTCTACCCATCGCCGAGTACGCCTACAACCGCAAGAAGACATTCGACGACCGGCAAGTCCCCCTTCGAGGTCGTCTACGGCTTCAACCCATTGTCCCCATTGGACATCCTACCTCTACCTCTACAAGAGCGCACCAACCTCGACGCAAGTGCCCGTGCAAGCTACATAAAAAAGATGCATGAAGATACAAGAAACACCATCGAGCGCCAAGTACAACGACTAGCGACCAAGATCAACATCAACAAGCAACCCATGATCTTCAACATAGGCGATCTCGTGTGGCTACACCTTCGCAAGGAACGCTTCCCCAACGAACGCAAGTCCAAACTTCTACCCTGAGCCGATGGACCCTTCAAGGTGTTAGCACGCTACAACAACAATGCCTACAAGCTCGACCTACCAAGCGACAAGTACAACGTGAGCGACACCTTCAACGTCAAAGACCTCTCGCCTTTCCATGGTGATGAAGATCTAGATCCGAGGTCGGATCCTTTGAAGGAGGGATATGATGCGGAGCATCCTTCCATCATCCCCATGGACTCTACATCAACACCTACAACACCACAAGGACCAATGACTCGAGCACGTGCAAGAGCTCTTGAAACCGAGGTGACATCACTCCTCTCACAACTCTCCTTCGATTCACATGAGACATGGTTACTACCTCAAACGGAAACTCTATGCATACTCAGGCACCGAGGAGTCGACCATGAAGAGGTTTGGAAGCAAGGAGAACCGGAAGCGGAAGGCACGCATGAAGACGGAGAGGAGAAAGCAACAAGGACCAGGGTGGCCGGACGATCCGGACGGAGGCCCGGACGATCCGGACAGAGCCCGGATGATCCGGACCCCGGTCCGGACGATTCGGCTACAACGACCGAAGGCAACAGAAGCTCCCTCCCGAAGCCGGATCATCCGGACCCCGGCCCGGATCATCCGGACCCCGCCCGGACGTTCGGACCACCAGCCGGACATCCGGCCCGTCGCCACCACCAGCCGAGCCTCCGGCTCATCCGGGTCCCCGCCCGGACCGTCCGGACCAGCCCGGATCATCCGGACCCTCGTCCGGATCATCCGGCCAGCGCCTGCGTGCGCATGTTGGGCTAAGCCCATGTACCCCTTCGCCCCAGACTCTATATATAGGACCCCCTCTCCTCACTTTGAGACTTAGCATTGGATTAGCTCATATTTGTGTGTGAGAGCCTTTGCTCATCCACCGGTACTTCTCCACGGAGATCAGGACCTCCGTCTAGGAGAAGATCCATCGGATTCAAGACCCCTATACGGGAAGATCCCCTCGTGGATTCAAGACCTCCTCCGGGAGAAGAACGGCTACCTTTGTATCTTTCCTTTGTTGATTTTGGACCATGTATCACTCGTGCTTCGATGATCTAGACCTTGTGTGATTGATCTCTTGTCGGTTGAGTGTCTCTCTCGTTCTTCCCCGTGATTTCCTCTCGTTGTTCCGCGCGTTGTTCGAGTTCCCTCCGTAGGATCCCCTCCAAACGTGAAAGATCGACGAATTAGGGTTCCACCCTACATCACTATGCATGGATTGACTCACATTGTGATTGCCTTGTTGCAACTTGTATTCCCATGTCATCCATGATATATGAGCTTGTTCACTTCCTCTCCAAATTTGTTGTGATCTACCTTGATGACATATTCATACATCATGATCATATTGTCCACCATCAATTGCATGATAGCTTAAACATATTGAGCATCCATTGCCATATTCATGCTATTGATGAACCGTCCCTCTATGACATCATTTTGCACAATGGTAGAATTTGTCGCTTTGTGCACCATGCTAATTATCCCATGAATTCTTTGCATATCATTCTATATCATCTTGATAAGCATCATGCGCTTTGTCACGCACTGATAGAGGCAGAGGTGTCCCGTCTTTCGATGAGATGGTGGATTTCGCTTTGGTGGAAGTCGACTTTGATGATCTGACTACGAGCGTGCGAGGACGTCGCGCCTTAGCAATCGCTAAACCAACTCCGAGAGGTTATTGACCATGCCGGAGCACGATCAACGACCACGAGGGTCTATTTCTGCGAGCAAACGAAGAACAAGCAAGAAACCGAGATTGCAATCTGGATATTGCGAATATAAGATGAAAGCTTTATTGATCAAGGTGGGGTTCGTGACGCCTTTGTGCGGTCGTTGAACACAAACGAAACGCGAAGTTGCAGCTATGGCGAACTTTTGATCTAAACAAAACCCAAAGTCTAAACGGTGCCCTAAGGGCTGTATATATGGAGGAAGAGGGGAGAATTTCGTGGCCCTTGGTGGAGGGGTCCAAACTAACCCTATCTCTTGTTTCCCCACACATACGGACTCTAAAATAGCCTATACTAATGTATTTCGAAATTACATGGGCCTGGCCCAATAATAAGGTGACGAGCACCTAGAATAGCCTCTGGACGAAATTTATGAAGTGGCATCTTGTATATTTCGTCCAAGGCTTCATGCACTCATTATGGTGGCTTCAAAGTCCTGAAATCATCACTTGTAACTCCATTCTTGTCCCCTTAGCATGCCATCATCTCCATGCTTGTTCTTGCTCCAATGTTCATCCTTCTCCAAGCTAGGCCCTTCATTTGTAAGCAAAACAAATGTATCCAATTTAGGCAGCATCATATTCTCATGAACATTAGAATCATTACCAAGAAACGAAAGTACCGGTAATTTAGTTGGCGTCTTGAGCTCTAGTAATTGGTCCAAGATGTATAGCAGCAGGGCTGTGGGTGTAACAATGGTATTGATGTCCTCATCATCCTCCCTTCTTGAAATGAAGTCGTCCTCGACGGAAGTTCATCTTCCTCACCCAAATATGGCTTCAAATCTGCAATGTTCAAAGTGGGACTAACCCCAAAATCTGCGGGCAGCTCAAGTTTATATGCATTATCATTTACTTTCTCCAACACCTTAAAGGGACCAGCAGCACGTGGCATTAGCTTTGATTTTGCAAATCAGAAATCTATCCTTACGCAAATGTAACCAAACAAGATCTCCGGTGCAAACACAACATGTTTTCTACCCTTATCTCCAGCAAGTTTATATTTAGCATTCATACGCTCAATGTTTTCCTTAGTTAACTCATGCATTTTTAAAATCAACTCAGCACGTTCTTTAGCATCAAAATTAACCTTCTCCGAAGATGGAAGAGGCAACAAATCAATAGGTGCACGAGGTAGGAAACCATACACAACTTCAAAAGGGCACATCTTAGTAGTAGAATGCAATGAACGATTATAAGCAAATTCAATATGAGGCAAGCATTCCTCCCACATTTTCTTATTTTTCTTTAGAACAGCCCTAAGCATAGTAGACAATGTTCTATTGACTTCTTCAGTTTGTCCATCAGTTTGGGGGTGACAAGTAGTACTAAAAAGCAGTTTAGTCCCCAACTTAGCCCATAAACATCTCCAAAAGTGGCTAAGAAATTTAGTATCACGATCTGAAACAATAGTATTTGGCACACCATGCAAGCGATTAATTTCACGAAAGAACAAATCAGCAACATTGACAAAGATCATCGCTTTTATGACATGGTATAAAGTGTGCCATTTTCGAGAATCTATCCACGACAACAAATATGCTATCCCTTCCCTTCTTTGTTCTAGGTAAACCTAAAACAAAGTCCATCGATATATCCTCCCAAGGAACACTAGGTACAGGCAAAGGCATATATAAACCATGAGGATTGAGTCGTGACTTAGCTTTTTGACATGTAGTGCATGAGCAATAAAACGCTCAACATCCCGTCTCATCTTTGGCCAAAAGAAATGTGTAGCAAGTACGTCCTCCGTCTTCTTCACGCCAAAGTGTCCCATTAGTCCTCCTCCATGCGCCTCCTGCAACAACAAAAGACGAACGGAGCTAGCTGGAATGCATAGCTTGTTAGCACGAACACAAATCCATCATTAACGACAAACTTGTTCCATGTTCTTCCTTCTTTACAATTCTGCAATACATCTTTAAAATTAGCATCATGCACATATTGATCTTTGATGGTCTCCAAACCAAATATTTTGAAGTCAAGTTGTGAAAGCATAGTATAGCGACGAGACAATGCATCAGCAATAACATTTTCTTTACCCTTCTTGTGTTTAATGACATAAGGAAAGTCTCAATGAATTCAACCCATTTAGCATGTCTACGATTCAGTTTAGCTTGACTTTTAATATGTTTCAAAGATTCATGATCAGAATGTATAACAAATTCTTTGGGCCATAAATAATGTTGCCATGTTTCTAAAGTCCGAACAAGAGCATATAATTCTTTATCATAAGTAGAGTAATTCAGACTAGGCCCACTCAATTTTTCAGAAAAGTATGCAACAGGTTTGCCATCTTGTAATAACACACCTCCTAATCCAATTCCACTAGCATCACATTCAAGCTCAAAAGTCTTAATAAAATCAGGAAGTTGGAGTAAAGGAGCATGTGTCAACTTAGCTTTCGATACCGTGAAGGCTTCTTCCTGTGCGGTACCCCAAACAAAAGGCACATCCTTCTTTGTAAGCTCGTTGAGAGGTGCAGCAATGGTGCTGAAATCTCTCACAAAACGCCTATAGAAACCAGCGAGGCCAAGGAAACTCCTCACTTGTGTGACCGTTTTGGGCTGCGGCCAACTCTCAATAGCTTCAATCTTGGCTTTATCAACTTCAATTCCCTGTGGAGTAACAACATAGCCAAGAAAAGATACTCGGTCGGTGCAAAAGGTGCACTTCCCAAGGTTACCAAACAAACGTGCATCACGTAGAGCATTAAAAACAACACGTAAATGTTCCAAATGTTCTTCCAAAGATTTGCTATAAATCAGTATATCATCAAAATAGACTACCACAAATCGTCCAATGAAAGCACGTAAAACTTCGTTCATTAATCTCATGAAAGTACTAGGTGCATTAGTTAACCCAAAAGGCATGACTAACCACTCATATAATCCAAACTTAGTTTTAAATGCTGTTTTCCATTCATCTCCCAATTTCATACGAATTTGATGGTATCCACTACGCAAATCAACTTTGGAGAATATTGTAGAGCCACTCAATTCATCAAGCATATCATCTAGCCTAGGAATAGGGTGACGATAACGAATAGTAATATTATTGATGCCTCTACAATCCACACACATACGTGACGTACCATCCTTTTTCGGCACTAGAATAATAGGAACAGCACAAGGACTAAGGGATTCGCGATATAACCTTTGTCGAGCAGCTCCTGTACTTGACGATAATCTCCTTCGTCTCTCTCGGATTGGTACGGTATGGTGCACGGTTGGGTAATGATGCACCGGAATTAAGTCAATTTGATGCTCAATCCCTCGAATAGGTGGTAATCCGGTGGCACGCCTTGTGGAAAGACGTCGGTGAACTCCGCAAAATGTTAGTGACAGCAGGAGGCAAAGAGGAAGGCACGTCCTCGAATGAAAATAATGCCTCTTTGCACACAAAAGCATAGCAAATAGATTTGCTAAAATCTAGCTCATCAATATCAGATTTGGTGGCAAGTAAACATGCACTTTTCAATTTAATATCGAAGCAACGATAGATGGTTTATTATTAGGCTTCATGTGTTGCTCAAATTCTTTTGCCACAATCTGATTTTCACTCTTATTTTTCTCCTGTTTTGCTTTATTAGCTCTATTAATATCATCTTTCAAAATGGACTCAGGAGTCATAGGAAGCAAAGTAATATTTTTATCCTTATGAACAAGAGTATCTCGATTGTTTCTACCATGGTGTATGAAATTTTATCAAATTGCCATGGTCTACCAAGTAACAAGGAACATGCTTGCATAGGTACCACATCACAATCAACATAATCAGCATATGTAGAGACACTAAAATGCACACGAACAGACGTGTTACCTTCACCTTGCCGCTGTTGTTGAACCATTGGATGTAGTAAGGATGTGGATGTGGTCTTGTGGTGAGAGATAGCTTCTCCACCATCTCCATGCTAGCCAAGTTGTTGCAGCTCCCTCCATCTATGATGACGCTGAATAGAACGTTCCTTCACAACTCCTTTGTATGGAACAAATTATGCCTCTGATTTTGCTCAGCTTGTGTAACCTGCACACTCAAAACACGTTGAGCAACTAAACATTCATACTGTCAAGATCTTCAGCAGCCATGTATTGTGTCTCATGATCGTAATCATCTCCACCATGTTCCTCATGTGTAATAAGAGCCAAAGTCTCCTCATCATAGTCACTAGCGGACTCATACCCACCATCCTCGTAGCAATCATCACACGCTGAGATTTGCATTCTCTCATAAAATGTCCTCTTCCCTTACAACGACGACAAATAATATCACTTGTGTGCCCTGTTGACGCCATGGAAGAAGAAGAGCTCTGGCAGGCCGGCAGGTGTGCTCTTGGCGAGATAGTGGTGGTTGTGCCCTTTCTTGTATCACGGTTGGAGGTGGCACTGAAGGAGGTGATGGTGCGGTGGAAGTAGATGATGCACGTGGTGTCCACGATGAAGGTCGACCTGCGAGAAAAGTTAGTGCGGCGCCAATGCTGTCGATCCTGCACTTCACGTTCAGCTTTACAAGCAAGATGGAATAAACGAGTGATATTATTATAATCCTTATAGTCTAGAATGGTCTGAATCTCTCTATTTAATCCACCCAGAAAACGTGCAAGCATAGCTTCATTCTCCTCAACAATACCACATCTAATCAAGCCGGTTTGTAATTCACGATAATATTCTTCTACAGAAATTTTTCCTTGTCTTAAACGCTGCAATTTTTGAAGTAATTCACGTTGATAATATGGTGGAACCCAACGAGTACGCATAGCAGTTTTCAAAGCAGCCCAAGTAGCTGGAACAGGATATAATCTACAATGTTCAGACCACCAAACACATGCAAAGCTAGTGAAAGCACAAACAGCAGCAGAACACGTCTCTCCTCGGGATATTGTAAACATGTAAATCGTTGTTCAGTTTCTAACTCCCAAGTAAGATATATATCGGAACATATCTACCCTCAAATGGTGGAATATTCAATTTCAGTTTAGGGAGATGGTCATGATCTCGCACTGAGGGGAGCCCTAACATTGCCATTATTTGCATGTGGACGACCTGGTGGTTGTGGTGTGGCGGTTGCACGTAGTTCGATGTTGATCAACCTCATCCTCGTAATCTTCCACATAATCATCCTCGTCGGTACCAGCAGCAGCATGGAGAGGAGCCAAAGAAGCACCAACAGTGAGAGCAGCGGCACCAGAATTTTGTCCTGGCTCAATAGGAACACGCTGAGCTCGTCCATACTGATTCGGAAGGGGGCCGAGTTGTTGTCGTTGCAGAGGTGCGATAGGTGCAGCCGGCGGTGGTTGTGGAAAACGCGCGAGCAATTCATCAAACTTGCTATCAAGCTTTGTTTCAAACGTCTTCTCAATGCCATCTATCTTCTCCATGGCCTCGTCAAATCTGTTTACCACATCTTGCACCTGTCCAATCATCATTTGCTGAAACTTATCATGTAGCTGTTTGTTTGTCGTTCTCCCAATCAGTCTCATCGGCTGTGTTCCTGCCATGGTTAGCAGCAATAGAAACACACAAGAATATGATCCTACAGACTACTAGGAAGTGGTGGTGGTGGTGTGGTGGACAGTCACAAATCCGTGAAGCAAATCTCAAATTCTTACCAGTTCTTACCAGCAGCGGTGGTGATCGGCAACCGTTGTAGTCAAAACTCTCAAAGCTTGGCTATAGCGATTACGAGGAGAATCAAACGCACGACGAGATGTATGTGGAGCTGGGAAGGCTTATAATATGGTAGCAAAAGGGTCGACAATAATCAAATTAGAGATGCAAAGTTGAATAAACGCTCAACGACGGTCTTGTGTCTGGTCCTAGGCTAGACCGTGCTAGAGACGCGAGCCTAGAACACTAACAAAATCACGACGCTGCACGTAAACAAAGGAAAAGCACACTCTGAATTATTTTTTTTTTCTCTTTTTTTATGCTGCTTTTTTTTTGCGCTTTTTTTTTTTGCGAAAAATCACTATAATGGCGAGTGTCTCAAAACTCTTCCCAGGTCAAATCGACAGGATGGGCACGAAATTTTTCGACCAAATTTTTTTTTTTTCGACGCCGGACCCAAAAACTGAAACGGGTCAAAAAAACTTTCTATAACGGCGACTGGCTCAATACGCTTAGAAACACCTAAAAATAGGATATCCAGAAAATTTTTTATCCCGTGCGTTTTTGGAAAATTTTGGGCCTAAACGGAGGGTGGTTTCCGGACTCTTTTTTTTTTTTTTGAAACCAACCTCTTCTACGGCAAAAGATTGCTGGAATCCGAAACCTACTCAGACAAGGAAACACGAATCGGAAATTAGATGGATCCCGAAAACAAATCGAATACGCAAGGAACTCGGATTGGTGGTGGATATATGGTGGTGGTATATGGCAACGGTGGTGGTATATGGCAGCGGTGGTGGTATATGGATACAGATTCGAAGCGGTGGCGGATAAGCGGTGGTGGTAGATGGCAGGGGCGATAATGATGGTGCGGCGGCGGCGTGACAACTTATGACCAGAACTCGAAACTCTAAAAGACTAGACTCTAAGACTTTGGTGGATTTCGCTTTGGTGGAAGTCGACTTTGACGATCCGACTACGAGCGTGCGAGGACGTCGCGCCTTAGCAATCGCTAAACCAACTCCGAGAGGTTATTGACCACGCCGGAGCACGATCAACCTGACCACGAGGGTCTATTTCCTGCGAACAAACGAAGAACAAGCAAGAAACTGAAATTGCAATCTGGATATTGCGAATATAAGATGAAAGCTTTATTGATCAAGGTGGGGTTCGTGGACGCCTTTGTGCAGTCGTTGAACACGAACGGCACGCAGCGAAGTTGCAGCTATGGCGAACTTTTGATCTAATCAAAACCCAAAGTCTAAACGGTGCCCTAAGGGCTGTATATATGGAGGAAGAGGGGAGAATTTCGTGGCCCTTGGTGGAGGGTCCAAACTAACCCTATCTCTTGTTTCCCCACACATACGGACTCTAAAATAGCCTATACTAATGTATTTCGAAATTACATGGGCCTGGCCCAATAATAAGGTGACGAGCACCTAGAATAGCCTCTGGACGAAATTTATGAAGTGGCATCTTGTATATTTCGTCCAAGGCTTCATGCACTCATTATGGTGGCTTCAAAGTCCTGAAATCATCACTTGTAACTCCATTCTTGTCCCCTTGCATGCCATCATCTCCATGCTTGTTCTTGCTCCAATGTTCATCCTTCTCCAAGCTAGGCCCTTCATTTGTAAGCAAAACAAATGTATCCAATTTAGGCAGCATCATATTCTCATGAACATTAGAATCATTACCAAGAAACGAAAGTACCTGGTAATTTAGTTGGCGTGCGCGAGCTCTAGTAATTGGTCCAGTATGTATAGCAGCAGGGGCTGTGGGTGTAACAATGGTATTGATGTCCTCATCACGCACTATCCCTTCGCACGGACTCACGCTTAATTAATGGACACTTTGTGTGCGCTAACCATTGTATTTCCAAGTGTACTCTGTGTTTGCTCATTTTGCATGTACCACATACCGGAGACACCTTGGAGTACTTGGCTTGCGCAAGGCATTCACCTACGTCCCACTACAAGTCCGTCCACGACACCCGTTTCCGTGGTGATGAGGATCACGATCCGAGGTCGGATCTTTCCCAGGGGGATACGATGCGGAGCATCCCACGTTCATCCCCATGTCCACTCCGACTACTCTCCAAGCCCCAAGGATACATAAGATGAGACCTCGACTATGCGCCATCAGACACAAGGTGAAGTCACTCCTCTTCGAACCGTCACTTTTCGCATATGAGACATGGCTACTACCTCATGCGTGGACCTTGTATACACTCAGGTACAACCAAGATGACCAAGGAGAATCCAAGGACCAAGGCCAAGCATGAAAGAGAAGACGGAAAAAGGAGAAGAAGAAGACGGAGCGGCTGTTGGAGACAGGCCGGACATCCGGACCGCCGTCCGGATCATCCGGGTCCAGCCGGATCATCCGGACCCTCCCCCGGATCATCCGGGTAACGGCGCCGAAGACAACAGAAGCTCCTCGACGAAGCCGGATCATCCGGACGGTCGCCCGGATCATCCGGACCCCCGACACCCGGATCATCCGGGCCACCATCCGGATCATCCGGACCCCGCCTGTGTGCGCGACTTGGGCTGAGCCCATGTACCCCTTCGCCCCCTAGTCTATAAATAGGACCCCCTCTCCTCACTTTGAGACTTAGCATTGGATTAGCTCATATTTGTGTGAGAGCCTTTGCTCATCCACTCGGTTACTTCTCCTCGGAGATCAGGACCTCCGGCTAGGAGAAGATCCCTCAGCGGATTCAAGACCCCTATCTAGGGAAGAACATCAAGGCCTCCTCTTGGAGATGAACGGTTCCTTCGTATCCTTACCCTAGTTGATTATGTATCTTGTGGATCTCATGTGTGTATGTTGATCTAGCACTTGTGTGATTGATTCCTTGTTGGTTGAGTGATTCTCTCTCGTTTTCCTCGTGTTTCTCCTCGTGCTTCCGCGTGTTCTTCGTGTTTCCCCCGTAGGATCCCCTCCAAACGTGAAAGATCGACGAATTAGGGTTCCACCCTACATCAAACGGTCTATGGTAGGCATAAGAGTCATTCAC
The DNA here is from genome assembly GCA_021437245.1 of Aegilops speltoides. Classification (NCBI taxonomy): domain Eukaryota; kingdom Viridiplantae; phylum Streptophyta; class Magnoliopsida; order Poales; family Poaceae; genus Aegilops; species Aegilops speltoides. Next base: position 172,796 of record JAHHZJ010000326.1, read on the forward strand.
AACACCAAATATAGTGAAATATCTAAACACATGGGGCAAGTGCAAGACAATCCAAGCATAACGTGCATAGGGTGTAGTGAAGATATTGTGGCACTCAACACAATGGAAAGAGCAATTGTTCATCATGTGTGAGGCAATCAAGTCAAGCATGTGATAAGCAAAGGGACCTGGCATATGTGAAGAAATGATATTGGTGCAACCAACCATATGATAGTAGCAAGTAGTCCAAGAATTGGATGCAACACACAAAGTATATATGTCATGAAGCATGGAAATGTGGCAATCATGGTAGAAAGCAATATCTCGAACATGCGTGCAAATGGTGCAAGCAACACATGAAGTATGATCCACAATATCCAAGCTCAAGAAGGATGTCACCTTGAAAGTGTATCCTTGTGCATTCTTCACAATGCCGAAGTGCAAGCAAGCGCGGTGTAGAAGCGAGTCGTGGTAGAATGTATGAGGCTCGCTCTCAAGAGCTCGAATGGTTAACTCACGGGAAGTGGAAGTCGAAACAAAGTCCAAGTATCCTACACATGCACACAACAAAACAAAGAACGTATGCACATGGTAGACAAACACATCATCCATCATGATGGTTCTCTTCTCTTGCACATAACCATTAGAAGCACAAGTGCATGAATAGTATGATGCAACAATGGCTATATTCATGGCATTAGGTATATGGTGCAAAGAAGTAAGACAAGCATGCTTCACAAGAATTATGTCAAAATCTCCAAATATATGCGAGAATGCTATGGGGGCAATCTCAGCAAGAAGAGAATCATTGTTGCACTCAATACATGGTAAATCATCTAGCATGAGAGAGGCAACACATGGAGATATATGACAAGAAGCAATATGAATCATGTGCAAAGCATATAGATGGTTGTCATCAACCGCATGAGATGAGCACTTATAACACAAGAGACAATGATCAAGATATATCATGTGAGAGGCATGAGCATATATGTCATCAACCCAAGAAAGCAAGTAGTGGAACATGGGTGATGCAATATAGCGAGCATTCATAGCTATCAAATCAAGCAAGCTAGTAGTGCGAAGATGCAACATACTAGGAGGAATCATGGCAAACATGTCATTGGTGCAAATAGTGGGCATGAATAATTCACAAGTCATAGCACAAGCATGAAAGCAAGATATGAGTACAATATCATGAATGTATTGGTGAGAGGCCATATGTGAATAGCAATGGGTCATCATGACTCTTCCAACACAACAAGCATCAATAGAATGGGGCACATGATAAACATGGCAAAAGCAACAAGGATCTCCACCAAGCATGCAAATACACATAGGAATATCATAATAGAGAATCATGGGTAGATGCAAACAAGGGTCACAATTGCATGGCAAAGGCATAAAAGCAAGCATAGCATGCAAAGTGAACACGGTAAAATGAGCATAATGTGAGAAGTGGTAAATGGCCCATAGCCGTGTGAGAGCCAAGTAGAGGAGTTGCGCGTAGTCCTTGCGCGAAGGGAACAGTGGTAAGGATAGTCCACGGGATCCCAAATCATCATTGCTCTCAAGAGCTCGTTTTTTCAACTCGTGGGATTGCGAGGTTGACAAGTATTCATGGGTACCTACACAAAAGATACACAAACCAAAGAAATTGTGCGCGTGGTAAATGTACACATCATCCATCATGATGTGTATGTGCACGTGTGAGTTAGCACAAGATAAGCACCGCTCAAAGAAATTTGATGCATGGTATAAGAACATGTCATCCATCATGAAAGAATAGTTATTGTGTATGACACGATGGGGACACAAATTGAGAATGCAAGTATATGGCACATCAATAATATGTTTATTCATGGGGAGCATATGGTGCACACACGTATTGGGATCATGCAATGGATGGGATGGATCAAAATCTCCTAAAATGTATGAGGAAACTATGGGGGTCTCCTCATGAGCAATATCGGAAACATCATATGGAGAAAATGGACAACATCCAAAACAATGCATATCCGAAGCTAGGTGGTCATGGCATGGTATATGAGATAAATGATGCAAAGGGAGCATATCAATATCATCACATGAGAAACAAATGCCAATAACCATGGGCTTGTCATCTATGCCATATGTTCAAATTGGTTTTATTTTAATGGCATATGCATAGTCACTATGAAGAGATTGCAAATAGGACATATGGTTGATCTCATGCATAGCATATGACAAGTCAAGCTGATTATCAAACATGATGTGACCTAAAGAATTGTCACAAGAAATCCTATGTAACATGGCATCACAACTAATAGACTCCATAATAGAATCATCATACTCATCATAAATGGGCAAATCATCGCATGGGGAAATCATACTAGCATGAAGCATGGCAATAGGTGGATCAACATCATGCAAGCAATCAATGTCAAGAATGTCCACTAGTGGGACTAGAGCATCACCTTCACCTATGTTACCTTTGTCATTCCACTCAAGTGGTGTAGGTGAGGTGGGAAAGACCAAATGGTGGTCATCATCATCATCTTGATGGAACCATGTGGGCGGTGCATCATAATCCACCATGGCCGTCGTCTTGTCCAAAGGGAGGACGAAGTGGTCGAGGATCGGCGCGTCATCATGAATGGGACCTAGCTCCAAACGAGAAGACACAATAGAAGTAGAGGTCAAGTTGTTAGAAATGCAAGTGGCCTCACGAGACCTATCAACTATCTCACTCTCTCTATGTGCTGGTTCACTCACTCCCTCAAAATAGGTGCACTCAAACTCACGTATGGTGGAGTCACTCATCTCACTCAAGTGGTGGGGGTTGTGGCTCTCCTCACATGGGAATTGTGGCAACTCATCATATATGGGGCTAGTGGTGAAGTCACTCTCACTCTCAATATGGTGGCACAAGTCACTCAAGTCATCATACGTCGCCATGGTCGAAGGGAAAGTCCCATGCTCAACCATCACGTCGTCGTCGCCGTGGATGAAGGCCGAAGATGGCACATCATCACTCTCCTCCATGACCGAAGGGAAAATCCCATGCTCGATCATCTCGTCACCATCGCCGTAGATGAAGGCCGAAGATGGCACATCATCACTCTCGCCTCCAAAGATGGAAGCATCATCCTTGCTCGCTACCTTGTCGCTCGCCTCCAAAGCTTGGTCCTTGAGGGTCTCCGTAGTCGTACTCGTCGCCGCACCGTCTTGAAAAAGAGTCGAAGTAGACTCGGCATCATCAATGCCACATCTTGGGAGCATCGTCTTGGAGCTTGTCGAGCTTGGACATCTTGGTGGTACTAGCCTCATGCTTGTCGTAGAGCTTGGTCGCCGCGAAGTTTGCTTGGGGTGGAGAAGCCTTGGCCTTCATGAGTTCTTTTTCCGCCTTGAGAGCACCAATGTAGTAGTCATCGATGGACTTGTAGTTCTCGAGGAAGATGGTCTTGGAGATGTCGTTGTGCAATCCCATCATGAAGTGGAACTTCATCGAAATGGGGTCATCCACGCCGGCTCGTCGCAAGGCAATCATCATCTCCTTGAAGTACTTGTCGATGGACTTGGATCCTTGGGTGGTGTTCTCCAATTGGCGTCGAAGTTGTTCCGTGTATGTTGGAGGCACAAACTCTCACCGTAAAGCTCTCTTCGTGTTGGGCCAACTCATCTCGTAGTACTCCGAAGGTGTGTAAAGCCACCATGTCGAGGCGTAGTCATGGAAGTTTCTTGTGGCGCACTTCACTTGATCTTCGGGAGGAACTTGATGTAGCTTGAGGTAGTCGTCCATCAAACGCTCCCACTCGTGGTACTCCTCGGGTTCGTGAGTCCCATAGAAAGGAATCGCGTGGTCGATGTCGAGGTCGTAGTAGTTCGTGGAGGTCGTGGACTTGAGCTTGGGGAGCTTCTCTTGAGCGTAGTCTTGGGGTTCTTGTTGGCGAAGATGCCGTATGTCCATAGGCGAAGATGCCTTGAAGTCGCTTGGCGAAGATGCCAAGGGAGATGGTGAAGTCGTTCAGCGGTTGTTGGTGTTGAGCTCTTGACTGATGCGGAGCATCCTTCCATCATCCCCATGGACTCTACATCAACACCTACAACACCACAAGGACCGATGACTCGAGCACGTGCAAGAGCCCTTGAAACCGAGGTGACATCACTCCTCTCACAACTCTCCTTCGATTCACATGAGACATGGTTACTACCTCAAACGGAAACTCTATGCATACTCAGGCACCAAGGAGTCGACCATGAAGAGGCTAGGAAGCAAGGAGAATCGGAAGCGGAAGGCATACGCGAAGACGGAGAGGAGAAAGCAACAAGGACCAGAGAGGCGGACGATCCGGACGGAGGTCCGGACGATCGAACAGAGCCGGATGATCCGGACCCGGTCCGACGATCCGGCTAAATCGATCAAGGCAACAGAACCTCCACGCTGAAGCCGGATCATCCGGACCCGGCCCGGATCATTCGATCCCGCCCGACATCCGGACCACCACCGGACGTCCGCCCTGCGCCATCACCAGCAGAGCACCGGACCATCCGGGCCCCCACCCGGATCATCCGGACCAGCCGGATCATCCGGACCGTCGCCGGATCATCCGCCAGCGCTGCTACAGCGTGTTGGGCTGAGCCCATGTACCCTTCGCCCTGACTCTATATATAGGACCCCTCTCCTCACTTTGAGACTTAGCATTGGATTAGCTCATATTTGTGTGTGAGAGCCTTTGCTCATCCACCGGTACTTCTCCACAGAGATCAGGACCTCCGTCTAGGAGAAGATCCATCGGATTCAAGACCCCTATACGGGAAGATCCCCTCGTGGATTCAAGACCTCCTCCGGGAGAAGAACGGTTACCTTTGTATCTTTCCTTTGTTGATTTTGGACCATGTATCACTTGTGCTTCGATGATCTAGACCTTGTGTGATTGATCTTTTGACGGTTCGGTGTCTCTCTCGTTCTTCCCCGTGATTTCCTCTCGTGCTTCCGCGTGTTCTTCGTGTTTTCCTCCGTAGGATCCCCTCCAAACGTGAAAGATCGACGAATTAGGGTTCCACCCTACATCATATGGTATCATGAGCCACGTTGATCACGTTTTTGGAGCCCCTACCCCGTGATTTCTAGCTTGATTTTGTTGTTTTCGTCCTAAAAACCCGAAAATCCCCACAAAAATACCCCCAATTTTTTTTGTGATTTGTTGGTTTTGATGATGTTTTGTTGTTTTTGATCCGTGGATTCGGTGTGTAACTCGTGGATCTTGTGTTTCCCCACCTTCTCCCCCTCGAAATCCACCGAAAATCACCGAAATCGTCAAATTTCTCCCTGTTTTCGAGTTCTTCCCGAGCAGTTCCTGTCGGTGTCAAAACCGGCGGATCTCGGGTAGGGGGTCCCGAACTGTGCGTCTAGGCGGATGGTAACAGGAGACGAGGGACACAATGTTTTTACCCAGGTTCAGGCCCTCTCGATGGAGGTAATACCCTACGTCCTGCTTGATTAATATTGATGATATGGGTAGTACAAGAGTAGATCTACCACGAGTTCAAGGAGGCTAAACCCTAGAAGCTAGCCTATGGTATGATTGTTGAGATGTAATGTTGTGTCCTACGAACTAAAGCCCTCCGGTTTATATAGACACCGGAGAGGCTAGGGTTACACAGAGTCGGTTACAATGGTAGGAGATCTACATATCCGTATTGCCAAGCTTGCCTTCCACGCCAAGGAAAGTACCTTCGTAGTCTGAGAGTCTAGCGGACATTGATAGTCCGGCTATCCGGACACCCCCTAGTCCAGGACTCCCTCAGTAGCCCCCGAACCAGGCTTCAATGACGATAAGTCCAGCGTGCTTGTAGTCTTTGGCGTTGCAAGGCGGGTTCTCCCTTCAAATTCCATGTTCCTGCCGAATAGTGTCCGGCTTCACCTCGAATACTGTGCTTCTTGGCTTCTACGCCGAATTATGGCTCTCGTCCACGCGTCGCACGAATGCGAAAAGCCAGGGAGTTCTTTGCATTTTACCCCCTAGTCGTGCGGGTCACCTGCCTATTAAAGGGGCAGGGATCCAGATCCAAACCGCACCATCTTCCTCCCGCGTATACTCCATCGAAGCGCCTCTGACCCTAAAATCCATTCCACCATGGATCGTCAACGCGGCTCTTCCTCACGCGCTCCCAGCCCATCGCCGAGGGATTGGAGGAGGTGCTCTATTTCGCACAACGAGCTAGTAGAGCTCCAAACGGAGGGATTGCTTCCTCCGGTCTTCATGGTTCCGGTTCGAGCCGGACTGGTTACTTATCGAGGTGGGAGGCAGGCGGAGGACACCCCGAGCCCCAACAAGGGGAAGCGGGTATGTTTCGTCCCCTATCTAATAAGGGGGCTCGGATTTCCAATACATCCGTTCCTCCGCGGGCTCCTAAGTTCTATGGACTCCAGCTCCACCACCTCACGCCCGCCTCTGTGTTGCACATCGCGGGCTATGTAGCTCTTTGCGAGCTATTCCTGGGCATCGAGCCCCATCTCGCATTGTGGAAGAGGCTGTTCTGCCTCGTGCCCCGTTCTCACCAGGGGTCCATATATCAAGTGGGCGGCGCCGAAATATGGCGCATCGCTGGGACCGGATACCTATCCGGCACCCCCAAGAGGGCGTCCGAAGACTGGCCCTCGGAGTGGTTTTATGTCGTAGACGCTCTGCTGCCCGACCCAGTCCGGATTGGCCTCCTGGAGTTTGATGCTGCTCCCTTGAAGAAACGCCTCAGCTGGCGCCCGCGGAGCCCCCGTTTGGAGGAAGACAAGAGCGTCCACTACTTGATGGGCCGGATAAGATTAATGGCTCATTCCGGCTTGACCATGATTGGAGTCATGGCGACGTGCATCAAGCGGGGAGTGCAGCCGCTGCAATACAGAGGCCACCCCATGTGGGATTTCAATGGGGAGGACGATGCCACCCGGCACGGCCGCAAAGGGCCGGATTCGACCGAGGATCTGGTGAAGATCCTGTCCGGTCTGTACAAGGGGGAGAAGGAGGACTTCCTTCGTCCGAACCCTGTGGATGGGTTTTCCATGATCAATCCTAGAGGATGGGTAAGCGAACACCTCAAAAGGGCCTTTACCCGTATCTTCGAAGTTCAAACTTCTTACATTACGTCTTCGGCGCAGGGTCTACGCCGGACGGTGGAGGACATGCTGAGTCCTGCTCCACAACCCGAGGATCCGGAAGGATCCCTGGGTCCGGCCTCCGAAGAGGATCCGGACATCGGGGTGGAGCTGATCGACGGGGTGTATCACCAGCTAAGCATTGATGATGCTTTGGTCGCCATTACGGCGGACTACCCCGGGCTAAATTCGGCATCCCAGGTGACCAAGACCGAAGTCCGGACACCGTTATCTTATCCTTGGCTATTTTTGACCTTCGCGAACGATGGCATTTTACAGGAGGCGCCATTACGGCCGGAAGCCGAGCCTGCGGCGGCCGACCTACAGAGGTCGGTCCGAACTAGCAGGAGAAAAAGGAGCGCCGTGCGGGCGGAATCGTCGCCGTAGAGGTATGGCTCGTGTTTGATCCTTTTGAGCAACGTTCCAAGGAAACTTCTAAGCGCTCACGATCTTTATAGAAGAAAAAGCGCTCGCCGGACTGCGAGCACAGGAATTGCCGACCCCACCAATACCGGCCAGGCTCCAGCGCTGGGCTGGAGGGGAGGCAAGCGCAAGACGCGAACCGGATCCTACTCCAACGGAGGATACCGACAGACTGTCCGCCACCAAATCAGAGGTGGAGAGCGCTATGAATCATAGACGCCGCCGGACAGTTTTTCAAGAGGCGTGCTTTTCCCCTGAGGCATTGGATGCCATCAACGCAGGGGACGCGCATCTCCGGGCTGCTCAAAATGGTTTTACCAGGGCCGCGGAGCAGTATGTTAAAGACATACGGGTAAAGATATTTTAATGGCTGTATACACTAGTAGCCCCCGAGACTTAAATTAGTTATGTTAACTGATTTAAGGATCATTTGAATTTTCAGGCTCTTAACGAGAAGAACGCCCAGCTGTCTCGGGAGCTGCAAGATTGCAAGGCCCAACTTGAGGCCGCACTTGCTGCCGCAGGAGGAGACGGAAAGACCCCTCCTGGTAACACATTTGTGATAGAGGCAAAGGTGTCCCGTCTTTCGATGAGATGGTGGATTTCGCTTTGGTGGAAGTCGACTTTGACGATCCGACTACGAACGTGCGAGGACGTCGCGCCTTAGCAATCGCTAAACCAACTCCGAGGGGTTATTGACCACGCCGGAGCACGATCAACCTGACCACGAAGGTCTGTTTCCTGCGAGCAAACGAAGAACAAGCAAGAAACTGAGATTGCAATCTGGATATTGCGAATATAAGATGAAAGCTTTATTGATCAAGGAGGGGTTCTGTGACGCCTTTGTCTGGTCGTTGAACACAAACGGCACGAAGTTGCAGCTATGGCGAACTTTTGATCTAAACAAAACCCAAGTCTAAACGGTGCCCTAAGGGCTGTATATATGGAGGAAGAGGGGTGAATTTCGTGGCCCTTGGTGGAGGGGTCCAAACTAACCCTATCTCTTGTTTCCCACACATACGGACTCTAAAAATAGCCTATACTAATGTATTTCGAAATTACATGGGCCTGGCCCAATAATAAGGTGACGCAGCACCTAGAATAGCCTATGGACGAATATTATGAAGTGGCATCTAGTATATTTCGTCCAAGGCTTCATGCACTCCTTATGGTGGCTTCAAAGTCCTGAAATCATCACTTGTAACTCCGTTCTTGATCTCCTTGCGCATGCCATCAACTCCATGTGTGTTCTTGCTCCAATGTTCATCCTTCTCCAAGCTAGGCCCTTCATTTGTAAGCAAAACAAATGTATCCAATTTAGGCACATCATATTCTCATGAACATTAGAATCATTACCAAGAAACGAAAGTACCGGTAATTTAGTTGGCGTCTTGTGAGCTCTAGTAATTGGTCCAAGATGTATAGCAGCGGGGGCTGTGGGTGTAACAATGGTATTGATGTCCTCATCATCCTCCCTTCTTGAAATGAAGTCGTCCTCGACGGAAGTTCATCTTCCTCACCCAAATATGGCTTCAAATCTGCAATGTTAAAAGTGGGACTAACCCCAAAATCTGCAAGCAGCTCAAGTTTATATGCATTATCATTTACTTTCTCCAACACCTTAAAGGGACCAGCAGCACGTGGCATTAGCTTTGATTTGCAAATCAGAAATCTATCCTTACGCAAATGTAACCAAACAAGATCTCCGGTGCAAACACAACATGTTTTCTACCCTTATCTCCAAAGAAGTTTATATTTAGCATTCATACGCTCAATGTTTTCCTTAGTTAACTCATGCATTTTAAAATCAACTCAACACGTTCTTTAGCATGAAAATTAACCTTCTCTCAAGATGGAAGAGGCAACAAATCAATAGGTGCACGAGGTAGGAAACCATACACAACTTCAAAAGGGCACATCTTAGTAGTAGAATGCAATGAACGATTATAAGCAAATTCAATATGAGGCAAGCATTCCTCCCACATTTTCTTATTTTTCTTTAGAACAGCCCTAAGCATAGTAGACAATGTTCTATTGACTACTTCAGTTTGTCCATCGGTTTGGGGGTGACAAGTAGTACTAAAAAGCAGTTTAGTCCCCAACTTAGCCCATAAACATCTCCAAAAGTGGCTAAGAAATTTAGTATCACGATCTGAAACAATAGTATTTGGCACACCATGCAAAAGTATACAACAGGTTTGCCATCTTGTAATAACACACCTCCTAATCCAATTCCACTAGCATCACATTCAAGCTCAAAAGTCTTATTAAAATCGGGAAGTTGGAGTAAAGGAGCATGTGTCAACTTAGCTTTCAATACAGTGAAGGCTCTCTTCACATGCGGTACCCCAAACAAAAGCACATCCTTCTTTGTAAGCTCGTTGAGAGGTGCGACAATGGTGCTGAAATCTCTAAGCACCTATAGAAACCAGCGAAGACCAGAGCTCCTCCTCACTTGTGTGACCGTTTTGGTCTGCGGCCAACTCTCAATAACTTCAATCTTGGCTTTATCAACTTCAATTCCTGTGGAGTAACAACATAGCCAAGAAAAGATACTCGGTGATTGCAAAAGTGCACTTCCAAAGGTTACCAAACAAGCGTGCATCGTAGAGCATTAAAAACAACACGTAAATGTTCCAAATGTTCTTCAAAGATTTGCTATAAATCGGTATATCATCAAAATAGACTACCACAATGCGTCCAATGAAAGCACGTAAAACTTAGTTCATTAATCTCATGAAAGTACTAGGTGCATTAGTTAACCCAAAAGGCATGACTAACCACTCATATAATCAAAACTTAGTTTTAAATGCTATTTTCCATTCATCTCCCAATTTCATACGAATTTGATGGTATCCACTCATAAATCAACTTTGGAGAATATTGTAGAACCACTCAATTCATCAAGCATATCATCTAGCCTAGGAATAGGGTGGCGATAACGAATAGTAATATTATTGATGCCTCTACAATCAACACACATCAATACGTACCATCCTTTTTGCACTAGAATAATAGGAACAACACAAGGACTAAGGGATTCGGCGTATATAACCTTTGTCGAAATAGCTCACAGTACTTGACGCATAATCTCCTTCGTCTCCTCTGGATTGGTATGGTATGGTGCGCGGTTGGGTAATGATGCACGGGAATTAAGTCAATTTGATGCTCAATCCCTCGAATAGGTGGTAAATCCGGTGGCTTGCGTCTTGTGGAAAGGCGTCGTGAACTCTGCAAAATGTTAGTGGCAGCGAGAGCAAAAGGAAAACACGTCCTCGAATGAAAATAATGCCTCTTTGCACACAAAAGCATAGCAAATAGATTGGCTAAAATCTAGCTCATCAATATCAGATTTGGTGGCAAGTAAACATGCATTTTCAATTTAATTTGAAAGCAACGGTAGATGGTTTATTATTAGGCTTCATGTGTTGCTCAAATTCTTTTACCACAATCTGATTTTCACTCTTATTTTTCTCCTGTTTTGCTTTATTAGCTCTATTAATATCATCTTTCAAAATGGACTCAGGAGTCATAGGAAGCAAAGTAATATTTTATCCTTATGAACAAAGTATCTTGATTGTTTCTACCATGGTGTGAAATTTTTATCAAATTGCCATGGTCTACCAAGTAATAAGGAACATGCTTGCATAGGTACCACATCACAATCAACATAATCAGCATATGTAGAGATACTAAAATGCACACGAGCGATGCATGTTACCTTAACCTTGCATTTGTTGTTGAACCATTGGATGTAGTAAGGATGTGGATGTGGTCTTGTGGTGAAGATAACTTCTCCACCATCTCCATGCTAACCAAGTTGTTGCAGCTCCCTCCATCTATGATGGCCTTGAATAGAGCGTTCCTTCACAACTCCCTTTGTATGGAACAATTTATGCCTCGATTTTGCTCGACTTGTGTAACTTGCACACTCAAAACACGTTGAGCAACTAAACATTCATACTGTCGGCATCTTGACAGCCATGTATATGTGTCTCATGATCGGAATCATCTCCACCGTGTTCCTCATGTGTAATAAGAGGCAAAATCTCCTCATCATAGTCACTAGCGGACTCCTTACCACTCCTCATTAGCAATCATCACCTGCATGAGATTTGCATTCTCTACATAAAATGTCCTCTTCCCTTACAATGACGACAAATAATATCACTTGTGTGCCTGTTGACGCCATGGAAGAAGAAGAGCTCTGTGCAGGCCAGCAAGTGTGCTCTTGGCGAGATAGTGGTGGTTGTGCTGCTTTCTTGTATCACGGTTGGAGGTGGCACTGAAGGAGGTGATAGTGCGATGGAAGTAGATGATGCCGCGTGGTGTCCATGATGAAGGTCGACACAAGAAGAGAAAAGTTAGTGATGTGCCAATGCACCGTCGATCACCTTTTCACGTTCAGCTTTACAAGCAAGATGGAATAAGCAGTGATATTATTATAATCCTTATAGTCTAGAATGCTGCGAATCTCTCTATTTAATCCACCGGACGTCTTGCAAGCATGCTTCATTCATTCTCAACAATACCACATCTAATCAAGCCGGTTTGTAATTCACGATAATATTCTTCTACAAGAATTTTTCCTTGTCTTAAGCTGCAATTTTGAGAAGTAATTCACGTTGATAATATGGTGGAACCCATGATGCGCATAGCAGTTTTCAAAGCAGCCCAAGTAGCTGGAACAGGATATAATCTACAATGTTGAGACCACCAAACACATGCAAAGCTAGTGAAAGAAGAACAAGCATGACGAAGTGCCGTCTCTCCTCGGGATATTGTAAACATGTAAATCGTTGTTGGTTTTTAACTCCCAAGTAAGATATATATCAGGAACATATCTACCCTCAAATGGTGGAATATTCAATTTCAGTTTAGGGAGATGGTCATGATCTACTGTATGCTGAGAGAGAATTGCTGTGCCATTATTTGCATGTGGGCGACACAGTGTTGGTTGGTGCTAGTGGTTGCACGTAGTTCGATGTTGATCAACCTCATGCTCGTAATCTCCCACAAAATCATCCTCCTCTGTACCAGGTACGGCAGTAGCGAGGGCAAAGAAGCACCAACCCGATGGCAATGACACGAGAATTTTGTCACAGCTCAATAGGAACCACAGTGCTTCGTCCATCTTGATGATCGGAAGGGCGTAGTTGTTGTCGTTCCTGAGGTGCGATAGGTGCAACCCGGCGGTGGTTGTGGAAGCGAGCAATTCATCAAACTTGCTATCAAGCTTTGTTTCAGCGTCTTCTCAATGGCATCTATCTTCTCCATGGCCTCGTCGAATCTGTTTACCACATCTTGCACTGTCCACTCATCATTTCTTTGAAACTTATCATGTAGGCTTTTGTTCGTCGAGTTCTCCCAATCGGTCTCATCGACTGTGATCCTGCCATAGTTAGCAGCAAATAGAAACACACAAGAATATGATCCTACTGACTCTGAAGAAGTGGTGGTGGTGTATCACAAACCCGTCAAGCAATTCTCAAATTCTTACAGTTCTTACCCGGCCGGTGGTGATGACAACCGTTGTGATCAAAACTCTCAAAGCTTGGATATAGCGATTACGGGGAGAAGTCAGCATGCAGCGGATGTATGTGGAGCTGGGAAGGCTTATAATATGGTAGCAAAAGATTGACCAATAATCAATTCGAGAGATGCAAAAGTTGAATAAGCGCTCAGCAGCGATCTTTGTCTTTGGTCCTAGGCTGAACCGATGCTAGAGACGCGAGCCTAGAACACTAACAAAATCACTGCTCTGCGTAAACAAGGGAAGAGCACACTCTAAATTTTTTTTCTCTTTTTTTTTTTTCTTGATTTTTTTTTCTTGCTGCTCTTTTTTTTTGCGAAAAATCACTATAATGGCAGTGTCTCAAAACTCTTCCCAGGTCAAAGTGAGCAGGATGGGCACGCAATTTTTAAACAATTTTTTTTTGTTGCTGGACCCAAAAGCTGAAGCAGGTCAAAAAAACTTTCTCTTGGCGGCGGCTCAATCGGCGGCAAAACACCTAAAAATAGGATAGCGGAAAATTTTTTTATCTGTGCGTTTTGGAAAATTTTGGGCCCTAAGCGGAGGTGGTTTCGGACTCTTCTACTGGACGGAATGACAAGATGCTGGAATCCAAACCTACTCGAGACAAGGAAACACGAATCGGAAAAACTAGATGGATCGAAAACAAACCTAATATACAAGGGACTCGGTTAGTGGTGGTGGATATATGGTGGTCGATGCAGGCGGTGGTGATATATAGCAGCGGTGGTGGTATAAGGAGAGCCAGTTGAAAGCGGTGGCGGATAAGCGGTGGTGGTAGATGGCGGGCGATGATAATGTAGTGCGGTGCTGGCGTGACAACTTATGACCCGAGAACTTCGAAACTCTAAAGACTAGACTCTAAGACCGGCAACTAGACACGGCGATGCAACCGCAAATTCAACAATGCAAATCTGAGAAAAGATTGTATAAAAAGCTCGGTGGTTGGGATGGGATGAACTAACCCTAATTTTTTTTGGCTTTTGTTGAATTGTAGGGGTGAAAGCAGACTCGATCTAAACTACGAAAAGCGTAAAATCTCTTGGAGCAACTGGCTGATACCACTTGATAGAGGCAAAGGTGTCCC